>SNQJ01S0043564.1:55189-76394 GCA_010110895.2 Picea sitchensis
AGCTCGATCTGGTTACCCTATATCAAAATGAACAATAGAGAATGATTCTCTCTCTTAAGGGAATCACCCTCATAGCTTGTAATTGGAGGAAAATGATCTGCTCTTACTCCAATTGTCTACCCTCGGAACTTCAGTAGCTGGCTCAAGGAATATCTAGATAATAGTGGTGGGGGCCTATTGGCACCCAAAGTTTTGGGTTTTGTTTTGCGTGTGCACACAAATGAATTTATGCGCACGTATTCCATAGTTTTGTGTGCGCCTAAGGAAATGCGCGAGGAATGACATAGAGTGTGCACTGGAATGGGTTTTTTCATTCGTGTGCCATGCCTAAATACTATCAAGTGTGCGTCGGTCCAATTTTTTTCAAGTGCACCAAAAAACAAGAAAATTCCCATCGGAATCAAGAAAATAATCATCGGAAAATATCCCCAAATGATTACTGTCAGCAACGTACCAAGGCGTGGGAAGGCATGAGAATGATTTGTCCATGAAGTTAAGATTTCCCTTGATGCATAAAGTCTACATGGAGCATTATAGACACCAGAAGCATGTGAGGCAGTTGTATACGACAACCGAGTGGAGCAGAATAGAAAGACACAGTGCTCCCCAGCAGAGAAATCTATAAAAGGAAGCTCTAACATCAAAAATAGATCTAGATAGTTAGCCAGATAGAGATTTTTTTGAGTTAGAATAGATTTTTGTATCAAGCTCACTATGATCCTATTGTATTTTTGTAATGCCTTCAATATAGTTTTGTATCTCTTCCATGTATGAGTGTTGACCAAAGGTGCATTGTGCAACATGTAATTCTAAGAGTTTATATATCAAATATATGAATTTCTATGGTTGTCATATGTGTTCGTTCTGCACAATGTAAATCTTAGATATGATGGAATGCTCCCAGTAATAAAGATATACTAGTTATAGTACATTCTATGTCTATTATGTATGAGTTGAACATGTGTGTGTATCATTTTAAATCTTAGTCATCATAGTTTATCAAATGAGTTATATGAACACCAATTGTAGTGATGTGTTGTATGTTTAAACCTTCATCCCTGTCAATACACTTTATGGTATATGTGATCCCCTCTGCATCTCGAGTGAGACCTTCCTCGGCCTTGTCCGAGGATTAATATGTTGGTGTTTTGGGGTTTTGTTGGATAACTATGGGCGAACCCTAGGTTTAAAAATATCCAATGTTAAGAAGGATGGGATGCATGCAAGCATGGACCGAAATTTCCCAACAAATTCTATAGTAACCCTCTATATGCAAAGAAAAGAACAAGTGGGAGAATGTTGGGTATGTGTTATATTATTTGCACAACTAGACCTAGTATCCACGTTGTGTTCGACACGTAGGGGATTCACAAGGGGAAGAGTTAGCCCCCCTTCTCGGGGGGTTCATATGGAGAAGAAACCCCCCTATCTGGGGGGGTTGGCAGGGGGGTAGCATCCCCCCTACGCGGGGGTTTGGGAACAGCGCCCCCGGAAAACAATTGGCATTTTTTGTGTCCATTTTTTTGTGGTTTTTCGGCACATGGTTTTTGCTAATGGTTTTCTGATTCCAGTTAAGGAATTATGGTTTTTAACTAATCTAGTTCAATGGATTAGGGGTTTGGATGCCACAGGATCCTATATATATATATATATCATGAAGATATGATGAATATTAGAATAGAGGTGGAGCTCTAAACAGGTTACTGGTTTTTCCGATTTGGGTTTCCAGGGTAAAAAAAATTGTGTGATGTGTGTGTGTGTGTCATTATATATTTTTTGTTTTACTAATAATCTATTTGTAGTAATTAATTGTTAATATGTTTGTAGGATCATATATATATATATATATATTGTATTGTAAACAATGAAGATATGATGAATAGAATAATAGAGGTGAAACTCTAAACAGGTTGTTGGTTTTTTCGGTTTAGGTTTCCAGGGTAAAAATCTTTGTGTAATGTGTGTGTGTGACATTATATATTTTTTGTTTTATTAATAATCTTTTTGTGGTAATTAATTGTACAATGTTAAAATCTACAACCTTCTTCCATAGTTTACCATCCTCTGAATCAACTTCCTCCCTAACAGTCCTAGGATAATCATCGGTAATAAAACTAGAGAAAAAAATCAAGTAGAGTATATCTTTATAGTTTCCTTTTTCCCAAATTGATCTCCTTGATACCGGAGTATGAGGTTCTTCTTATTATTATTCATATCCTTTTGATGAGTCAGATTCTTCATTCTTCAATTCAAATTCTATTATCTTTGGTTATTTTTCCTTTGGTATGACTTCATGTTTGGGAACATCTTTAACCTCTCTAAAGACAACATCCTAAATGTAAACATTCATATTAGTTAGGGGTTCCAAATTTTATAGACTTTCATACCATCTTTATAACCAATAAAGATACACTTTTTAGCTTTATTATTCAGCTTACTCTTATTTTCTTTGGAACATGTACATAAGCATCACAACCAAAAAAATTGAGATGTTCAAGAGAGGGTGTTTTACTAGTCCATGCCTCGTGGGGATTTTTTCCAAACAACACAGATAAGGGTGATCTATTTACTAGATAACATGCAGTACCCACTGCCTCTTCCCAGAATTCCTAACCTAACCTGACACGACTAAGCATGCTCCTTGATTTTTCTATCAACATCTCATTCATCCTTTTTGAAACCCCATTCTATTGAGGTGTGTATGGACTAGTATTATTCATTTCTATATTTTACTTCTTATAGAATTCATCAAATTCATTCTTGTATAAATATCCACCATTATATGTCCTCAACACCTTTATTTTCTTTTGTGTCTGATTCTCCACAAGAGCCTTAAACTCTTTAAATTTACCAAAGACCTCAAATTTATTTTGGAGGAAATAAATCCATGTATTCCTGGAGAAATCATCAATGAAAAAAACATAGTACATAGACTTACCTACCAATGGAAAAGGAACAAGTCCAAACACATCACTATGTACTAACTCTAAGATTCCCTTTTCTCTTGTAGCATCAAATGAGAACCTTACCTGATTATGTTTACCATATATGCAATGTTCACAGAAATCAAAATACAATGTGCAATCATACATACCTTCAACCATACCTTTACCATGTAGTGCTCGAATTCCCTCCTCTCCAATATGTCACAGTATTCGATGCCATAGCATTGTCTTTTCTCCAAATACCATAGGGGTTTTATTCTTCTTGATTTCCACCCTCATGAACAACAGAACTATTACACTCATTATTGAAAGTGCTTCCCAACAACTTGTACATAGTTCCATTCCGAACTCCTCACATCAACACCATTGATCCTTGAACCATTTTGTACATTTTCTTTGCAAACACAGTATGTACACCTACATCACTCATCTTACTTATAGATATCAAGTTTCTAGCTAGCTATAGAATGTGCAAAACCCGAGGGAGTTTTCTAATCCTTCCATCCTAGAGAAGCAACTTGACTTTTCCTTGTCCTGTGATTCTAGTTTTTTATTCATCCCCAACGAAAATGTCACCTCCATTATACTTTTCTTATTCACAAAACCACTTCCTATGAGGAGTCATATGAAAAGAGGTTCCTGAATCGATCAGCCATATATCATGATCTGCATGTGTGCTTTAATATCCAAGGACATATATCCTCCTTTCTCTAAGGAGGTTTTCCCTTCTATGGAAGGAACATCATCAGATATCTTCCCTCTCTCAACACTTTTACATATACAATCCTTCTTGTAATGCCCAATTTTACCATATTTCCAACATTTCCTTAAGGATTTTCTTGGAGATTTAGATATACCTCTGTGTTTAGATCTCCCAGTCAATTACTTATTTTTATTTCTATCCAAGGAACGTACTCTTACATATAAGGAATCCATTCTTTGACTATCCATGGTTTTCCTCCTCATTGATTCCCCTCATTTCTTCTGATAACAAGGATGAAACCACATCATCAAATTTTAATGTGGTTGCATTACTCCCAATAGCTACTACCAAATTATCCCATGAATCTGGAAAAGAAGACAGTAAAATAATGCACTTATCTTCATCAAAAATTTAAATGTTGATAGAAAACAACTAACTAACCACAATATTGAAGGAATTTAGATGCTTTGTCACTGAATCTCCATCATTCATCCTTAAGTTATATCTTCTTCCGAAGGAAAATTTTGTTTACCAAGGACTTAGACTGGTACAAATCCCCTAACTTATCCCATAATTCCTTGGTTGTAGCTTCTCCCAAGACATTTAGTAGCACTAAATTTGAAAGACACAACCAAATTGTTCTCTTTTCCTTCCTATCCAAATTTTCCCAATATTCCATCGACATACCCATAAGTGTAGTACCAGGATCCGCATTGACCCATTGTTATTTATCTATCAGAAGATCCTCCATATTCATATTCCAAAGGTAAAATATTTTCCCATTAAATTTCCTTGATATTTATCTTAGAAGTACTTGCCATCCTCTTTCACCACAACAATCACCACTACAGAGCTCCCACTAAAACCAGGTTTATCACAGACCCAAGATAATTGAACCCTTAGCAACAAAGGTGTCCCCTGAAGCTAATAACTGCTTTGATATCAAACGTAAGTTTTAAACCTTTTACAATATAACATTTCACACACAAATTATTTATAAAACGGAAAGAAAACAATAGCATTCACTCATGGTAATTAAAAATTTACCATGGAAACCTTTAACTGGGAAAACTAGCAAATGTTTAGGGTTACACCTCTAACTCTCATTGTATTAACTTCACCATTTACAAATACAATATATATGATTTTTTGGCATCCAAAACCTTAAATAATTGACATGTATTAGAATACAACCTTAATTCATTAACCAGAATTAGAAAAACATGGGCCATAAAACTGTGTGCCAAAATCATCCCCCAAAACAATTAGGGGTTTTGGTCCCCCCTGTGAACCCTCCACTATACCCGACAGATATGCATTGCATGTGGGGCTAACCATACAAAGAATATAACACATGTCCAACACATATAACATACCCATCCTATTAAATTGAATCCATCAAACTTATTTAGATATACCTTAGGCAATATGTGCTTCATAGGATTGAGTTCCTTGAAAGGGTGACATCATGCACCATCCACTAAATATTCCTCAGTATGCATCAACCCCAAATTATCATTCCAAATTTTCAAATGATTTTTTATGTTGGCTTGGAAGTTGTTTTAGAAAAACAGGATCATAGAGAAATAAAATAAAACAAATGTGGAAATAAAAAATAGAAGATACACAATACAATAGAGAAACAGATATACGTGGTTCACCCAATGTAGGCTACATATACCAGAGAAATTTCCAGGTCCTTCCTTTATTATTATCCAGTAAATGAAGGATTACAACCTACAACACATATGTTGTAACTTCCTCTTCTTTCTCTCACAATATCCTCTCTCATAATACAATATTCACATTCTTTTATAGCCGCAATACAATTCCCTCATACATAAAAGAGGGTTTCCTTCTATGGAAAAAACCCTAACATAATTTTTATTTTCAGATATGCGACCTTATAATGAATGCTTTGAATTGACTATGAAATTAGAATATTTGAATTGCATTAAAAAACAAATCGGCCCCCTCAAGGCTGGGGGGGGGAATAATTGTGTATCATATAGTTTCTTTAACATGCATAAAAATTAGGAAGATAATCAGGCTTCACAACCAACAATATCCCACTTGGAGACTGATCACAACAACTCCACTACTATTGTACCTGTTGGACTATGATCCACCTTGGACCTGGAAAATTTCTCATCTTCACCTTCATTCTTGAAGGCCAATTGAAAGTGAGTAGGAACTCATATTATCCTTGGTTATTACCTTTGTTAACATGTCTGCGGGATTCTAGCTAGTACGTATCTTTTCCAAATTCAATTGTCCATCTTCCATAATGGATCGTATGAAATGGTGTCTGAGTTGTATATGCTTAGTATTAGAATGAAAGGTTGAGTTCTTTGCAAGATTAATGGCACTCTGGATGTCATGGTACAACCTGATATTATCCTTCTTCTTTCCCAATTCCTCCATAAACCTTTGTAACCAAATAATCTATTTACTATCCTTTGTAGAAAAAACATACTCTCCTTTCCTTGTTGAAAGTGCAACAACCTTTTGTAGTTTTGAAATCCAACTTATTGTTGTTCCACCTACAGTAAAAACATACCTTGTGGTGCTCCTCATGCTATCTTTATCACCTGCCATATCTGAATCAACATATTCATGTATAACAATGTTTGAACCTATAAAACATAATGCATTAGTAGTATTACCTCTCAAATACTTGATAATCCACTTAATTTCCTCCCAATGTTCTTTACCTGGATTGTCCATGTACATGCTCAAATCCCACTGCATGTGCAATATCTGGTCTTGTGCACACTATTGCATACATCAAGATGCCATTTTTTTATGAATAAGGTACCATGGACATGTTTTCTATCTGCTCCTGTGTCTTGTAACAAATTTCCTTGGTTAATTTGAAATGGATAGACAAAGGTGTACAAGTTAGTTTTTCATTCTTTATTTTAAACCTATCCAACACATTCTCTATGTACTCACCCTGATACAATGTCAATTTGTGATTTTTCATGTCTCTTGTTATTCTCATACCAAGAATTTTATTTGTAGCACCCAAATCCTTCATCACAAATGAATTAGCAAGTGTCTTTTTTAGCACATTTATATCTTGCATGTTAGATTGTACAACAAGCATGTCATCTACATATAATAGCAAGATAATATAGCTTCCATTTTCTAGCCTCTTAAAATAAACACAGTGATCAGAGTGACATCTACTATAACCTTGTTCTATCATAAATCTATCAAACTTCAAATACCATTGCCTTGGAGCTTTCTTTAGGCCATACAATCTCTTCTTCAGCCTGCATACCAAATTCTCCTTCCCTTTGACATCATACCCCTATGGTTGTTGCATATAAATCTCTTCATCCACATCCCCATGGAGAAAATTTGTTTTTACATCTAACTGTTCAATATGCAAATCTTCTACTGACACAAGACTTAAAATGGTCCTAATCAAAGTCATTTTAACAATAGGAGAAAATATTTCATCCAAATATATACCTTTCTTTTGTGCAAAACCCTTTACAACAAGTCTAGCCTTGTACCACTTTTTTCCTCCATCTTCTTCCTTCAACCTATAAACCCATTTATTTTGGAATGATATTTTTCCTGCAGGAAACTAAACCAAGTCTCAAGTCTGGTTATTTACCAAGGAATCCAATTCCTCTTCCATGCATTTCTCCCACTTCTTTTTACTATCTACCTTCATTGCCTCTTCATAACTTTCTGGTTCACCAGAATCAGTCAACAATAAATAATACAATAAAGGAGAGTATTGTTTAGGGGGTCTACTTAAACGGGTAGATCTTCTAACAACACTTGCAAGAGTTTGAGGTGCATGTTGCTCCTATTGTTGTATATTTTGATTTTCTAGTACCTTTGGAATTTCTTTTTCAGTGATCTCATCAAGCACTATGTATTCTGGTTTTTCTTTTTCCTATTTCTTTCCTTGCAGCTGATCTTTGTACATGACCTTCTCATTAAATATGACATATCTACTCCTGACGAATTTATGATTTTCATAATCCCATAAGTAAAAACCAAAATCATTAACATTGTATTCCAATAAAGGTACACTTCCTTGATTTTGCCTCAAGCTTTCTTCTATTTTCTTTATCAACATGGGCAAATGCTTCACAACCAAAAGTCTTCAGAAATGAATAGTTTACCTTTTTACCTGTCCATGCCTCTTCTATAATTCCACCATCTAGAGAGCTTGAAGGTCCTTTTTTTATTAAGTAAACAACAGTATCTATAGAATCTGCCCATAACTGTAAGGGAAACCCAGCATGCAATCTCATACTACTTTCACATTCCATGATTGTCATATTCATCCCTTCTAACACACCATTTTCTTGTGTTGTTCCTAGAACTGTCTTCTCTTTATGAATCTCATGGTATGAATAGTAATTATCAAACTCCGTGTTGCAGTATTCACCTCCATTATCTGATATGAGACACTTCAACATTTTTGTTGTCTCATTCTCAACCAAAGCTTTCCATTTCATAAAAGTATTAAAAACATCATATTTTTGTCGAATGCAATAAACCTAAGTTTTTCTAGTTTCATCATCAATAAAAGTAACATAATAACGAGCACCACCAAGAGATGATACCTGAGTTTTCCCCCATACATATGTATGCAAAAGCTCCAACTTTTCACTCTTCTTTTCTTTTTCGACTCTAAGAAATTTGACTCTCTTTTGTTTTCCATAAACACGGAGCTTATAGAAATTCAAATCAACCTTTTTAATATCTGGCAACAAATTCATTTTCTGAAGTATTTGCATCCCCTTCTCACTCATGTGTCCAAGCCTATGATTCCACAGTGTTGTATCCACTCATGTAGAAGCTAAATATATATAAGAGKCAGCATTAACTGTACATAAGTACAATGTAACTACCTTCTGTCCTTTTTCCATTACATGTGATCCTTTAATGACCTTCCACGCCTTATTTGTAAATATAGATATGCATCCTTCACTTTCCAACTGACCTGTTGAAATTAGATTTATTCTCAGATCTAGGATGTGTCTCACCTCTTTCAGTAACCACTGGTTTCCATTATTTTTCTTTATTTTTACCTTACCCATTCCAAATTTGACATGGTTCATCATCACCCAAATAAACCTGTTCAAAATCACCTTGAACACAATATTGAAAATATTTCCTATGGGTTGTGGCATGAAATGAAGACCCTGAATATACTACCCAAGACTCAATAGTATTATCTAAATAAAGAATAAAATCATATTGTCACACATCACCTATTACATTTGCTTCCTGATTTTTCTCTTGTTGTCCATCTCTTTGTTTTTTTGGAGCTCTGCAATATTTCTTCAAATGTCCTTTCTTCCCGCAATTCCAACACTCTACCTTTCCCAATCTAGATTTGTATCTTCCCTTCCTAAAATTCCCACAGTCCCTTGGACTCTTTCCTCTTTCCTTTTACCTTTTTCTATTCTCCACATTCAACGCATTACCTAATGTCTCACTTGTGATTTTCCGTCACATTTCCTCGCTATGGATAGCACCAATAACATCATCAAATTTCAGAGTGTTTGAACTAGATACAGAGTTACTTACAGCCATGACCAAGTTGTTCCATGTTTCTATCAATGAGAACAATATTAGAAGATCCCTAACCTCATCATCAAAGGTCACATTTACAAAACTTAGTTGATTAGTAACTATATTAAATTCATTTAAATGATTTGCAACAGACTCACCTTTTGACATATTCATATTAAATAATCACTTCATTAGAAATACTTTGTTATAAATTTCCTTCATCAGATCCTCTGTTGTTTTTTCTTTTGAAATATTGAAAGCCATTGACATTGCCAAGCACAGTTGTATCGTTCCTAGTTCCTTTCTATCAAGAACCTCCCATTCTTCGTCCTTCATGTTCATTGAATTCTTTTCTATTCCACCTAATGGTAGGAATAGATCCTTTTGATATAAATAATCTTACATTTGCATCTTCCATAAATGGTATTTTTGGCCATTAAATTTCTCGACCCTAAACTTTCCATCTTTTTCCATTTCTCCCACTCGAACCAGGAACCCTCTTTTCCTATGAGTTACCTTTGGCTATGATACCAATTGTTAGAAAAATGGGATAATAGAGAAATAAAATAAAGCAAATGTGGAAATAAAGCATAGAAGATACACAATACAATAGAGACATAGATATGTGTGATTCACCCAATGTGGGCTACGTCCACCAGATAAATTTCCAGGTCCTTCCTTTATTATTATCTAGCAAATGAAGGGATACAACCTATAACACATATGTTGTAACTTCCTCTTATTTCTCTCACAGTATCCTCTCTCAAAATACAATATTCACATTCTTCTACAGCCGCAATACAATTCCCTCGTACATAAAAGAGGGTTTCCTTCTAGGTAAAAAACCCTAACATGACTTCTATCGTCATATCTGCAACCTTATAATGAATGGTTCAGCTTGACTACGAAACTACAATATTTGAATTGCATTAAAAACGATTTTGTCCCCCTCAAGGTCGAAGGGGAAAGAATTGTGTATTCTACAGTTTCTTTGACCTGCATAAAAATTAGGAAGATAATCAGGGTCCACAACCAACAAGTTGGGCATGTTGTTGTTGATGTGGGTTTTAAGCATACACATGTTATCCTAACATTCCTTCTGTGAATCAATGAGGGAATGTATCTTGTCTTCGACTTGGGTGATATTGGTCACCATTCTAGTGGAAAACATAGGGCCACTTGGCTCCACTGACAATGTTTCCAATAATCTATGTCAATGAAATCAATGTTTCACAAGGATTACTATAACATAGATCACCCACAATGGTTTGGTTAGGACCAGGACTTATTCCACATTTTTTCGTACCTACATATCATTGTATTGACAAAAGTTTCAAAATATGAGTATTCCAAGTTCCATAGGAATTCCATTGCCTACGATGTAAACTTACAACAAAGTCCTAAAATTAGAAGAATGTCGAGCAATATATCACTCTAATATATCATGGGTTTCCCAACAATACTACTCAATCAGTTTTTCACAATGCTAACTAGGGAGGATCAACTATACCCTTGGCCATACTACCCAATTCCTAGGTACACAAGAGAGTTATCCCTTAGTGTTGTGCTTGGTGTACTATAGTGACAAATGGTTGAAATAATTTTGAAGGGATGGTCCTAGGTACAACTAGGGGGTTCAAATATGCCCTAAGGTATATAAAAGATTGAATTCATGAATATATTATGTCTAATGTGGTACTACTTGCTAGGTACCAACAAAGGTGTACAAGAGCATCCAACCAAGAGACAGTGCTTGTATTCCCTATGTGTATAATTCCCAACCATATTTTTTCTTACCGAACAATAGAGCTATGTATTTATAGATGTTGGAACATGTCTCTAGATTTAAAAAAAAATTATGAAATTTAGGCACATGCTAGCATGGGAAATTTCTTTGATACCACTTATAGTGTACTTATATAGAATATATAGATAATTTAATATATTTATGAATAAATTCAAACTACATGATATAAAGAGATAATTCAAACTATAATATAGAGCCTACAAAAATAGAACACTTTATTAATAATCTAAAAGGTGAGCAATGTTCACTCCTCTTCAAGGGGGAAACCTCCAAATGAGTAGAGATCCAATAGAATGACAATTCTTGACAAAACATTACATAGATTCATACCTCTACAAATATTTTCTCTCTACCCCAACCCTAACCATGTGTGGTCCCAAGATTAATTAATACCAACTATATAGTGGGCCTTATTTCATAAGGATGACTCTATACATTAATTATCCACACACCAATACATAGGGGGGATTATTCAAAGAGAAGGGCCCATACATTAATTAAAAAACTCATAAGTACCCCCTAACTAAGAAGTTTAGGGAAGGATATTAACATGCCCTCCCCGTTCAAAATAAACATTATCCTCAAGGCTAGAGATATGGAAATTCTTGTAAAATTGTCATCCATTCTCAGATGGAATCTTTGCACTATGCATCCTTATACTATATCAAGACTTATAGCTAACAAACTAACATATATAATGTTCTCTTTTTTCTAGTACTTCCCCTCATTGTAACCAAATGTAACCTTATTCATATAGCTCGGGTATGATGTTTTGCATGTAGAAATTTGGCCTTACCATTTTCTTCAAACAAGACATGTAAAATATTGGGTGGATCTTGAAGTGGGTCAAGAGAGCCAATATGTAGGAAACTTGTCCAATTTGTTGGAAGATCTGATAGGGGCTATATATATTGGGTGTTATCTTTTTGTGGTTCGTTTCCTTAAGATATTTTCACTGATAGAGTTGAAGCAAAAGAAACACTTTATCCCCTTTTTTAAAGTAGTGCTCTGAGTGATGTTGATCTACATGTTGCTTCATTAGATTTTGATCCTAGACCAAATTTTCCTTAAGTATATAGATAATTTTAGCTCTTGGGTTGAGTGATATCCACTTCCTAACCTTGGATCTGCCTCATAAGAATGATTTCACAAATGGGGGGTTTGTCCAAAAGAGAGTTTCATTGGCTGACATTTTGGTAGCACCATTATACAAGGGGTAGTCATTGGATCCACCAAGACTATAAATCCAATTGAAAACATCTCAAATAATTTCCTAGGCACTTATTGACCACCTCTATCTGGCCATCTATTTGAGTGTGATAAGTCGTGCTTATATTCAATTTGGTGACATGTTGTTTGAACAAATCCTACCAAAATTTGTTGGTGAAGGTATTATTGTGATCCATCACAAACTAATTTGGCATGCCTTATAACTTTAAAATATAATCCATGAACACTTGGACCACTATGGATGACATAAATGAGCATTTTAAGGAACAAAAGTGGGCATATTTGGAAAGACATGAAACAACCACCATGAGGACAAATTGTTTTCCTACTTTCGGAAGCATAGTGATAAAATCCATGGAAATTTCAACCCAAATTCTTGCATGGATCAATGAAGGCTACAATTATCCAAGGGTCTCAATCATTTCACCCTTGCTCTTTTGGCATGTTTCACATTTAGTGAAAACTATACATTGGTAATTCTTTTCATCCCCAAGGAATGAAGCTTAACCCATCCAAATCTTTTCCAACACCTAGAGTGACATGCAATGGGAGTGGAATGAAATACCATTAACACATTTTATTTTAAAGAATAATTATGCACCAAAAATGTATAGCATTTGTACCATAACATGTCAGTATGGACATTTTTGGTGTACCTATACAATCCAGTCTAACCTTGGTAAGTATAAGGTAAATAGGGACCCTTCCTCATATTTCAAAGACAAGGCATTAGTTATGACATTTCACTTTCCCTTCTTGTAACTAATATCATAATAACATAATCACATCTTGGAACCCACTTTTTCTACTACGGTGAAGGAAAATGATATTCCAAAAATTACTTCAAGTTATGATGGTATGTATTGACCTAAAAATGTCGCCCAATTAGAGAAAATTGCCACATATTTACTGCATGAAGGATGGCCATAATTTATTTTTCATATGTAGACTGGCTTGAGCTTTTATCACATTGTTTTTCACTATTAAATTCTAAGGGGAACCCCCTCTTGCATCAGCAGTTCCCTAATACCTTTTTTTAAGGCATCACTTTCCAACATTGAGGTCTTAACGAAGTTCATCAGTGCTAAGATGATCTGAAGTAGTACACATAGTATTTAAGGCATGAAAGAGATACCCCATTCCATCATTCTATATAAAGGAATTATTTATTAGAGGGGATGTTAATGGGGTTGCAATTCTATTAAAGTTCTACACAAGTTTCTTGTAGTAACCAATAAGTCCAAGGAAACAATGAAAAAATTTTAGTGTCTTTGGGTGGATCCAATCTTCCATTGCCTAAATTTTCTTAGGGTCAACTTGTACCCCTTCCCAAATTAAAATGTGTCCAAAATATTCCATTTCAAAAGCGCCAAAAGATAATTTGAATTTTTTTATGAACAAGTGGTTATTCTAGAGTCACTATAAGGCTTGATCCACATGTGTCACAAGTGTCTCCCAAGTTCTGTTATAGATCAAAATATCAACAAGGAATATGAGCACAAAGTTGCACAAAAAGGGTCGAAATATCTTATTCATGAATCTTTAAAAAGTGGAGGATCATTGCAAAGACAAAAAGGCATCACCAGAGACTCATGATGTCCTTCATGGTGTGAAATGCAGTCCTAGAAATATCTACTTCCTTCATCTAAATTTGGTGATAACCAAAACATAGATAAAGTTTAGTGAACATTAGAGAAAATTTGAGGTCTAAAATGGTCCTTCTAAGGAAAATAGAAAATAACAAAATCATGTATATGACACATCATATTATGTTATATGTGTTACCTAGTGAAGGTGAATCTATATGTTTTTTTAATGATACTTTGCATGCAAGAAAGTTTGATGTAGAGTTACAAGACGTGAGTGAAAAGTAATATTGAAATATTTAGATTCTTATACATGCGCAATAAATAAAATAGTGGCAACATTTTTAATTTATCTAAAATTATAATTTATTACTTGTATATTTAATATTAAATTTAAAAGTTTCAAAATAAATTAAACATTTAATAAATATAATTCAACTATATATATATGTATGTATGTATGTATGTATGTATGTATGTATGTATGTATGTATGTATGATTATGATGATCCATATGGATGTTGGTGGCCTCCCACCTATTCCAACTGGCTTAGTTTGGCAGTTTATTTCTAGTTTTCGCGTCCCTGACTTTCGGGGTCGTTTTGAGGCCCTAAACAACATTTTTAGGGCTCGCCATAGTTAGTCTATTTATGAAGATAGATTTTGATGGCAACATGTGCAGTCCTTGGATAGACCTTTCCAATAGGCTATCGCGTGCCTAAAACGGAGATCGTATGAAAAAGTTACGACCCCAGGAAGTTGATGTACTAACTTACCCCAATGGGGCCCACATGACTTTTGGTGCTTCATCTCCTAGGGTTTTGTTTTTGGATGTCTAGGGTTTTGGAATTCCTCTTTATTGTAAACAGGCTTGAAGAGCCTCATTGTAACCATCTTCTTGCAAATGAGCACAATCGTCACATCTCTTCTCAGAGACAAGTCTCCACCATTCTAGCAAGCTTGTTTTCAGTCTGCATTTTACAATTTTAGCATATTTCCTTATTGAATAGAAACTAGTTTTATTGTATCTCTAATAGTGTTCCTAAATCTTATGTGTTAAACTTAATAATAATTGGTATTCATTTCGTTCTGCTCATAAAATACGGATCAGTGGTATCAGAGCGGTATGCTCCTTGTCGTTCTTAATGCATGTCCCCAACGAGGTCAAGGTACAAAGAATTGGTCTTGACCTTGTTTCTCTTGAGGACAAAAGATCTCACATGCCCAAGAGACCTCTCACGGTGGGAGAAAATAAAGACGATGGGACAGGATATCCTTTAAAAATGTTGCTTGAGAAATCCCTCACGCAACAGAGGAACGAGATGATGGATAGTTTTGCGCAAATCCTTCGACGGTTACCAACAGGCAATGCATCTTCCTTGAGCGGAGGCGCCACCCCCTTCAAGATAAAAATCAAATTTGATATTCCTATATTTGAAGGTTAGATAGATTCAGATGTTGTAGACAAATGGTTGAATCTACTAGAAGGGTATTTTTGTGTCCATAACTTTTTTGAATAGAGAAAATATTACTTTTTCGCTCCTCAAATCTCTTCCCCATGTCAAAGATTGGTGGGAAACTTTTTGTGAGCAAAAGGAAATAGAGGGACACTCATTATTTATTTATAGTCGCAGTCACCTGGGAGTCCTTCAGGGATGTTATTAAGCAACAATACTACCATTTTGAAAGCTATGATGACATGTATACAAAATGGACCACACTGCGGCAGGAAAGAGACCAAGTAGTGCCATAGTTCACAAATATCTTCCATACCTTGCACACCAAGTTGGGTATCAAATATTCTGAGAGACATATGGTGTTTAAGTATCGTGGTGGTCTGCATAAATACATCCAGGCCTAAATGGATTTTATGTGCATCTCATCCTTGGGCATGACCTATCGATATGTCATCAAAATCGAGCAGAAGCTTAAATAAAAGACGCAGAAATTTGGGCATGGGAACCCCTCACAGCAAAAGAATGGCAGGCCCAACCTCCAGAATAAAGGATAGAGAAAATATGGATAGCCTCAAGAGAACCATAATAATTCGCAATCAAATAAGGACACTAGAAAAACAAAGAAAGATACCGGGAAGTGGTGTGACTTCCATAAGATCCCCTGGCATAACACTATTGATTGTCACTTAAAACAGTCGTTGGTGGTAGATGTGAAAGCCATTGAATCATATGTAGGTTTCGACTCTAAGTCAGAACCAGAAAGGGGGAGAAGGATCATTGAAGTGGAACCCAGTGCCATTGTTGTGACCACCAATATCCATCACAGTGAACTAGATAAGCCAAAGGAAGGCGAGCACCTCTTTCATTCACAAATGTGGGTGAAAGGCACCATGTTGCACTTCATCGTTGATAGTGATAGCCAAAAGAAACTCATCTCAGCAGAGGTCGTTAAGCATCTATCCCTACTGACAACACTGCACCCACATCCCTACACCATTATATGGCTATGCCAAGGAAGCGATCTTCGCGTCATCCAACAATGCCTCCTATCGTACGGCATCAAGCCCTTCAAAGATGAGGTATTATGGGATGTTGCTCCTCTTGAAGTTTGTAATGTTCTTTTGGACCAACCTTATTTATTGAAATGTCATGATGTATATGATTCTAGGCCTCGTAGTGTTATTATTACTTTGAACAAGAAATTGTATAGGATACCTGAGGCAGTCCCACATAGTTTTATTTCTTTGATCTCTGCCAAGCAATGCGGGAATGTCATCTCTCAGACCGGGAATTTTGTTTTCTTCATGATTCTCTCTCAGAGTGAGTGAAATATTTCAGCCACATATAGGGCCTCCATGATCGACCTCTCCAAATAGAAGAAGCAAGTGGATAATCTATTGGAAGAATACACAGATATCTTCGCCTCACATATAGGGGTAACTCTGCACTATCAAATTAAGAATCCCATCGATCTAACCCCCAGTGCATTGTTGTCCAATGGTATAGTCTACTATCACTCTTTGTTAAGAAATAAGGAGATCAAGCGACAAATCCAAAAACTCCTCCAAAAGGGGCACATTTGTCCCATCTCATCACCTTGTGGGAGCCCAATCATGTTGGTGCAGAAGAAAGACAAGACTTGATGACTCTGCATTGATTACCAGGCCCTAAATAAAATCACAGTCAGGAACCAGTACCTAATTCCCCAAATCAACGATCTCCTTCATCAGCTCAAGGGGGGGAAATACTTCATTAATATTGATCTGAAGTCTGGCTACCACCAAGTCCCCATAGAATAGACAGATGTATGGAAGACAACCTTCAAGTCAAAAGAAGGTATTTTTGAATGGTTGGTCATGCCCTTTGGTTTGAAAAATGCTCCAGCAAATTTCATGAGGATGATGGATGATATCCTACGAACTTTCACCAATAATTTTGTAGTGGTGTATCTGGATGACATCCTCGTCTACAGCAAGACTTGGGTGGAACACTTGGAGCATATTCATCAAGTGTTTCATAGCCTGCAATAGTACAAGCTATATGCCAACTTGGAAAAATGATCCTTCGGCATGGAAATGGTCCAGTACCTAGGCTACATCATTGATTAGTATGGTGTGCATGTGGATCCATCCAAGATCTAGTTCATCCATGACTTGCCAGCCCCAACCACACTCACTGAGCTTCGAAGCTTCTTGGGCCTTGCCAATTTCTACCCCAGGTTCATGTTGGGATTCTCCCATATTGCATGGGCCCTCAACCAAGTAACCAGAGGTGGTGGTAAGGAAATATTTGTGTGGGGCATGTCCCAACAGCAAGCGTTCGACAATTTGAAGCATCTCTTGTGCTTAGCCCAAGTACATTCATTACCAGACCTGCAACAGGCCTTTGAGATTGAGACAGATGCTTCAGACTATGTTGTGGGTGCAGTTCTAACTTAGCACGGTCACCCCATGGCCTATCATAGTGAGACACTATAATATGTCATCCGTAAGTACCCTACTTATGACAAGGAAATGTACTCCATTGTGCAAGCCTTCTGTGAGTGGAGACATTACATTCTTGGGAAGAAAAAGGCATCCACATTGATCATAATCCACTGTAGTTCATGTAGACACAGGGAAAAATTCAGAATGATCACCATCAAAAGTGGTCCACATACTTGCAGCAATTCCACCTCAACATCAAGTATAGAACAGGAAGTACCAACCGAGTCGTTGATTTCCTTCACCGACCTCTAATCGCATCACTCACCATGGTGTTATACTCTTGCAACTACAAGACCTATGGATGGCCCCACCTTTATGAGATAGACCCTGACTTCGCCACCACCTACCAAATGTTGGGTGCAAACTTAGTTGTCGCTAATTTCCATCTTCAGGAAAGTTTTTTGTGTCATCTAGGCCATATCTTTGTTCCATCAAGTGATATAGCGAAGCTGATTTTGGAAGCCCACTACAGTCAGGTGGTAGGACACTTCAACGTCAAAAAAGACAGTGGCATTGTTGCAGAAATATTTCTACTGGCCGAAACTTCAAGAGCATGCCAGCAAGTATATCAATTCCTGCACTTCCTGTATTATTTTCAAAATGACCACTAAGAAACAGGTCATGTACACCCATATGCCTACTCCTGACAGGCCATGGGAATCCATCTCAATGGACTACATGTTAGGCCTTTCGTCCACCAAGAGGGGAAATGAATGTGTTTTTTTCGTTGTTGATCGATTTTCTAAGATGGTGATTCTCGCCACCTACAAGAAGAGCATCACAGCAAAGGCCACTCCCAAGCTCTTCTTTGAGCGATTTTGGGTACATTTTGGCATCCCACAAACCATTTTCTCAAATCAGGACAGTCGGTTCCTCATCACATTTTGGTCGAGCCTCTGGTCATTGTTGGACACCAAGCTCACCAAATCCACTACCTTCCACCCCCAGACATATGGCCAAACTGAGGTCGTCAATCGAATGATCATGCATATCCTACACATGTACAATTCCAAGCACTCCCACACATGGGATGAGAGTCTTCTCTATGTTCAACATAGCTACAACCGAGCCCTACATAGCCCAATCGGCCATAGCCCCTTTCAGGTGGGATTGGTATTCCAACCATTGGGTCCCATGAATGTTGCACTACCCCTTGCGGCCACCCCGACCGACTCATCACCTACTCCAACTGAAGTTGATAAAGCCACCCAGTTCATTGAGAAGATCCAGCACATCCACCAACAGGTTCAGGATATTTTACAGAATTCCAATGCCAAGTATTGTTACGAGGGAAAAAATCTCTATGGCCAAGGGTACACCACAACAAACAGGTATGACTATAGAAATAAACTAAATTCCATCATATGTTATATAAAATAATGTGCAAGACAATATAGAGGCCTACCTTGATCCAACGTTTGATGATGTTGTAATATACTAGATATTAAAAGTATGCAGAACAGAAATAAAATGCTAGAAATGGAAGAATAACAGTAATATAACCAGCATAATCTCCACAATAACATGGAAATGATATAAGAACAACAACAGAAATAGCACTTCGATTCAGAAAGCAATGTTCACGGGCCTCTTCGAGGGGGCAACCTCCAGTCGAGCAGCGCTCTCTTACAATAATATCCAAGCTAGGGTTTTCATACCCTCGACCCTTAATTATACTAAATATGTCTATCAAGAGAAGCATCTAGAGGAAGATCCTTCTAGAAGTGGAAACTTCTATTAGGTCTTCTTACATATACCTTATTCTATTTTATTGAAAGGCCTTATTAATATTGATATTTATTACATCTGAATATATTGCTCTACCTATGTGCGGGTTAGGACCCTAACATGTCCACCCCCTTAAGAACAACCTTGTCCTCAAGGTTGGAGATGTGGAAACTACTGCAGAATGGTAGCTCGTTCCCAAGTGGCATCTACTGGAGTTGTATCTTTCCACTGGACTAGCACTTCCTTGATGGTTCTCTAACGCAGGCGACTCTCACGTTGGTCCAAAATTTCTTCTGACCATAGCCAAATGGATCCTTCTTTAGCTAACTCGGGAAGGTTGGTTTGAATTTGGCACCTAGTTCCAATCACCTTCTTTAAGAATGAAACATGAAAAATAGGATGTAGCTTCGAATGACTGGGCAAAGCTAACTAATAGGCAACTTGTCCCACATGCTTGAGAACTATATAAGGACCATAAAATTTGGGCGCTAGCTTCTGAAAATGCTCGGCCTTGAGGGAAGTTTGCTTGTATGGTTGCAGTTGCAGAAACACCTGATCCCCTTCTACAAATTGAAGTTCAGAGCGACCTTGATCTGCTTGTTGCTTCATGCGATTTTGTGCCATGACCAAGTTCTCTTTGAGGGTACAGAGAATATCCTATCGAACTGTAAGTGTTTGGTCAACCACCTGGACCTTCGAGGTACCCAGTAAGTATGAGAGAACTGAAGGTGGCTTCTATCCATATACTGCTTCANCCAGGACAAAGGTCTTTGTGAAATCAGGAAGGGCCAGGACTGGAGTGGTGCACATGGTCATTTTTCAGGGTTTGAAAAGCCTGAGTAGCTATTGGAGTCCAAGTGAAAGAATTCTTTGTAAGGAGTGCAGTGAGAGGTGTCACAATGTTTCTATAATTCTTAACAAACTTGTGATAATAACTTGTTAAGCCCAGAAATCCTCGCAAGATTTTGAGAGTCTTGGGGTGAGGCCAGTCTTGCATAGCTTCATTCTTCTTAGGATCCACGCTGACATCGTTCTTTGCAACAAGATGACCCAAGTACTCCACTTCTGAGGCCGGACCAAAAGCACATTTATATTGTTTCAGAAAAATTTGGTGCTGAGAGAGTAGACAGAGAACTAGGTCCACATGAGCAAGATGGTCTATCAAGGTTTTTCTATAGATGAGGATATCATCAAAGAAAACTAAGACAAAATGACAGAGAAAAGAGCGAAAGACATGAGTCATGAGGCTTTGGAAGGTGGAGGGGGAATTACACAAGCCAAAGGGCATGACCAAAAACTCATAGTGTCCTTCACGAGTTCTAAAGGTGGTCTTAGGAATGTATACCTCTTTCATACAGATATGGCGGTAGCCAGAATGAAGATCAAGTTTAGTAAAGAACTAGGCGCCACTTAATTCATCTAAGAGGTCATCAATGACAGGAATGGGAAATTTGTCTTTAATGGTGAGTTTGTTGAGGGCGCGAAATTTAGGACACATGCGCCAAGAACTTTATTTCTTTAGGACCATGACCATAGGAGAAGAGTAGGGGCTCGTACTAGGGTAGATAATGCCTGTGTTACGTTGTTCTTGAACCATTTTTTCAATGTCATCTTTTTGGGAAAATGGGTGACGATAGGGATGAATATTGGGAGGAAGGATTCTTGGTATAAGGGGAATGGAATGATCATGAACACCACGGGAAGGCGGGAGTC
>SNQJ01S0043564.1:76404-90622 GCA_010110895.2 Picea sitchensis
AATGTTCACGGGCCTCTTCGAGGGGGCAACCTCCAGTCGAGCAGCGCTCTGTTATAATAATCTCCAAGCTAGGGTTTTCATACCCTCGACCCTTATTTATACTAAATATGTCTATCAAGAGAAGCATCTAGAGGAAGATCCTTCTAGAAGCAGAAGCTTCTATTAGGTCTTTTTACATCCGCCTTATTCTAATTGAAAGGCCTTATTAATATTGACCTTTATTACATCCGAATATATTTCTCTACCTATGTGCGGGTTAGGACCCTAACAGATGTTCCACCATTGAGCACTTCGACCCAAAGCTTTATACTTGCAAGAAGTTCTTAAATAGAGCAAGTATATAGTGATAATATAAAATGGATTATCACATCAGATAACATAATCCATTAATAAACATTACAAATATGCCCATGGATAATAATAAAATATTTGCACGATACCAATAGGATGGGAAAGGAGTATTTCTATTAATAATTGATCAGCAGAAGTGACAACATTACAGACTTCCATGTCAGCACGGTTCGAAACCAAGAAACCAAGTTCCTTCCAACTGGGCCTCCACCACTTCACTCCTCCACCAAAGGCAAGCTTGAATGAGAGAGATAATGAGGTTCTCTCAACAATAAGGAAAGATCTTGGGGGTTGAACACTGTGTTCAGACTTGAGGGACAAAGGAATGCAGACTCAATATGAAGTAATTTCTCCAGAGTAACTTTTCTCTGAAAGTTGAATGCCTTCTCCTCCTTTCCATAGCTTGAAATTGTGTTCTTATAGCCTTCAAAATGCAACTGAAGGGTCGAGTCGGAACATTTCCTCTTTATGGAAGGCCAAGGATCAGAGATATCTTGTCGTGACATAGAAACCCGACTCCATTTTGTATTTTCTGGCACAAATCCCGATGTACGCGGGTTGTAGTGGAGCAACCTGCGTATACGCTTGTTGCATAGTTGATAGGGCGTGTATATGTGGAAAAAATGTTAATTTTTAGCTTTGGATTCATCAAAAAGGGACAATAAGCCTGCATAGGGAAATGGAAAAAGTCCCTCTGTGCAAGATAGCAATGGTGAGGCAAATATTGTTATAACAGATGTCCCTTAATGTGTGAGATCAGAGGAGAATCTGCGATGGTCGAAATACATTATAAATAAACTAGGAATGGAACCAGTTGGACGAACTTGATTGCTCATTACGTTTTGTACTGACTTTTCCTACATGGTTTCCAAGAATATAATGCAGATCCATGTGGAAAATATACCAAGCAAGTACTCGTGGCCATGAATAGGCAAATTTACAAATGTGGTTATATGCCAAAGATTTCATAGTCACAAACAAGACCCAGTGAAACTAGTCTCAAAACCAATCTGAAGATATTTGTATACCAAGGAGTACAATCTAATCTCCCATGGTTAATATAGTCAAACAGGTGTTGGTCTAATGAAAGTGAAGCAACAGCTCAGGAAAGTTGCAGCCACATAGTGATGTCTTCAATTCTTCTACACTATTCGCCAAGGTGCAATTCTACATCATGTGAATAAATGAGTTGAGGTCGAACATAATGAGACATCGTTTGATTACCAGTCATTGAGGTATACAGTTAAAAAACGTGGGACAACCTACTGATAATGAAAGTAGGTATCAAGGAACTGAGTACATTTCTACAAGTGTGAATAAAGGAGTCATTGTTGAACACTTGAGAAATCCACTGATCATGAGACATTGATGTATTCCCATCTTTCAATGGTGAGAGAGCCTACCACTAATGACTACAAGCCTCAAGGTACTCATAAAACTCTAGGTCTCATATCCAAAATAAATGCTCTGAAGCTGATGGAAAGAGACCCACTGAAAGGAGAGAATTAAGGCATCTCTCATCAGTCAGCATGAGGAACAAAGCAGGAGCTTCATGATTTGGTGGAGATCAGAAAAAGAACATGTTCACGAACCAACAACCCTGTGCACGACGTGCAAGCGGTATACGAAAAAGTTCCTCTGAATAGCAGCCAATGATGAAAAAATAATGACAAAGGTGAGGAAACCACCAATAAGGCTAATGTCATCCAAGACACTACATGAATCCCAAAGTGTGAATAGATGTCTTGCTTTAGAACACAAGGGAAACCATCTAGTCAATGACCAATGATGAAATGTCGATTGTTGGGTTCAAGGTGACCTACCAATGATGAAATTAGGGCCAGGGTGCATGATAAGACTATAGTATCATGAGATTCTGAGACAAACTAAGGGTATGGCTGACATGCAAAGTCAAGATTTCTGAGGAGTGGCCGACGCAGGTTGATAGACTTCCTTTGAACAAGAGCATGAGACATATGGTAGACGCAGGCATCATAGACTCAATGATGTGACAATTAGATGCAGGAGGCATCAATAACGTTCTCTATAGGGACTGGAAGAGTAACCAGATGATAGAGAAAACTCTATAACAAGATCAGCTTCCTAAGGCCATGCTAAACCCAAAATTATGATGACATAAGGACTCAGTAATTTTGTGCTCTATTCAAAGGCGACACGACTGCTGCCAATTATAATATAGTACTCCCTTCCTGCCCATCTTTTTTTGTTTTTTCATAACAAATGAATGCTATGATACAGAGGAGGAAATGAGTGTCACAAGTAAGAAAAACTAGTTCCAACAATGAAACGTACCTATTCTTAATGAAAGGAAATGCATATGGGAGATGGACACTCAGGGTGATGTTTCCTCCAGGGTATAGGGTGTCAAATTGTGAAGGATATAAACAAGGCTCTACTTGGTTGAGGATGCAAAATTGTTTAGGCAATGGTTTATAACGCAAAGAGAGAATCGGATAAAGGCTCAATACTGCAAGCAAGGGCATGAGATGCAAACACAACTTAAGGCCAAAAAATATCCTTTTTTATCTCTTGTAGTCTACTTAGTGTGAAAAAGGGGTAAACTTGTGCCAAATAGACATCTTTTCAAATCCAATTTACGAGTGTGAAAAATACAAGTTCATTTGGCGATCTTTTCTATTTTTGCCAATGAGTCGGAAAAGAGCTTAACTAAGACTCATGACCTTTCCAATCCAATTTAATGAGTGTGAAAGGAACAAATCATTCGGAAATATTTTCAATTTTTATGCGAGTCAGAAAAGAGCTTAACTAAGACTCATTTTGCGGAAGTCTTAATCAACATACAAAGGGGGAGGCTAAGGCTCTCATCTCGGTCTTCTGCGGAAAGTTAGTATCTCATGGATAGCTGACAAAAGCTTGGGAAAACCCAAAGGTCTCCAAGTCGAGAATGAGAAGGTGCTAACAGAGGATATAGTCTCCGTGATAGTTCGAATAATGTCTCTCAATGGGAAAGGCATAGGGGGTTGAACATTGTGTTCAGACTTGAGGGACAAAGGGATGCAGACTCAATATGAAGTAATTTCTCCAAAGTAACTTTTCTGTCAAAGTTGAATTCTTTATCCTCCTTTCCATAGCTTGAAATTGTGTTCTTATAGCCTTCAAAATGCAACTAAAGTGCCGAGTCGGAATGTTTCTAGTATATGGAAGGCCAAGGATCAAAGATCTCTTGTTGTGACATGGAAACCCGACTCCATTTTGTATTTTTTGGCACAAATATCGATGTACATGGGTTGTAGTGGAGCATCCTGCATATATGCTTGTTGCATAGCTGATAGGGCGCGTATATGTGGAAAAAATGTTAATTTTTAGCTCTGGATTCATCAAAAAGGGATAATAAGCCTACATAGGGATATGGAAAAGGCCCTCTGTGCAAGATCGCAATGGTGATGCAAATATTTCTATAACAAGTACAAGCAGCACCATGATCAACATCGATTGTTTCATAAGTTTCAGGTGGGAGACAAAGTTTGGTTGCACTTGTCGAAATAACACCTTACAGGGCCCCATCGGAAGCTTCTCCCACTCTGTTATGGACATTAAACCATCACCAAGGCTGTGGGTAACAATTCTTTTGAGATCAACATTCCCCCTTTCCTTGGCCTGCACCCAGTGGTCAACGTGGATCTCCTTCGGCCTTATCTCCCACCATTATTGGACACCTCAAATATAGTAGAACAGTTGACACCAACAGAGCTCAACCCTGATTGCATGCAACAGGAATCCAGCGATCATATTGTGGACACATAGTTCAAGGGAACTCGCCAGCAAAGGATCCATCTTTATCGAGTTGTCAAAGCAGGGCAGCTCTTGCACCAAGGCAAGTGGCTCACTTGGGGCCAAATTCAGTAGAAATTTCCTTATCTGATGGGGAAAATCAACGCAATGGAGACAATTTCTTCCTAAGGGGGGAGGATTGATCCAAATGGATTTTAGTGTCCTCCCACCTATTCCAACTGTCTCATCTTGGCAGTTTTTCATTTTGTCATTTTTTCCTAGTTTTTGGGTTCCCAACTTCTGGGGTCGTTTTGAGGCCCTAAACAGTGTTTTTAGGGCTCGCCACAGTCAAAATATGCATGAAATCAAAGTTTAATGGTAACATGTGCAAACCTCGGATAGAACTTTCCAATGGGATATCGTGTGCCTAAAAGGGAGATTGTATGCAAAAGTTATGACCCCGGGAAGTTGATGTATTAAATTACCCCAACNTCAAAATATGCATGAAATCAAAGTTTAATGGTAACATGTGCAAACCTCGGATAGAACTTTCCAATGGGATATCGTGTGCCTAAAAGGGAGATTGTATGCAAAAGTTATGACCCCGGGAAGTTGATGTATTAAATTACCCCAACGATGACTTTTGGTGATTCATCTCCTAGGGTTAGTTGTTTGGATGTCTAGGGTTTTGGAATTCCTGTTTATTGTAAAAAGGCTTGGAGAGCCTCATTGTAACCATATTATTTCGAATGGGCACATTTGTCACATCTCTTCTCAAAGATAATCTGCCACCATTCTAGCAAGCTTGTTTTCAGTCTGCATTTTACAGTTTCATCATATTTCCTTATTGAATAGAAACTAGTTTTAGTGTATCTTTGTTATTATTCCTTTTCCTTCTGTGTTAAACTTAATAATAATCTGTATTCATTTTGTTCTTCTCATAAAATCTAGATCAGTTGATGATGATGACGGTTAATGTCCACTGAGACCAAAATTGTTCTATCGGACCTTAAGAAAGGTAGGAGATTACTTGGATTTATTTAAAATATTATTTCAATGCTCGAAAATAAAAAGGAGAAGCATTCCAAGATCACTATAGTTTTGATGACTTAGAAGGGTAGGAAGGTTGGTATTGTGACAAATATTTTGAAATTGGGTATATGCAGGGCACTCTATGAGAAAGTGATTTTCATATTCAAACCTCTTGGTGTCACAAAGGTGAAAAATTATTTCATACCATGGTGTTTTGGGATCATTATGCCATCCCCACTTGAGTTGTTGGTGATTTTGGATAGAGTCTGAAGCAATTTTGGGGGGGCTCTTGTCATCCATGTTGTTGATCTTGTTCTTGTATATTAAGCACCTAATCATAGTTGTGCTCTCAATGGGGGAAAGGCTCACCACTATGAGGAGGATAGGATAGGGTGTATTATCTTTAATTTTGATATTATAAGTTATAAAATTATTTTGGATTTTCTCTATTTTTCTCAAGGATTATCAAGATATACTACAACCCCAAACTTCACATCCATATAAGATAACAGTAGTGATAAGAGTCTTAAAGAGGGGATTTTTCTTATCCCATAGACAAAGGTCTGCTAATTTATAATTATTTTCAAGCCCATAATAATCTTTCCACCCTCCATTTATCCTTTTCATAATGTTATAATTCCAATTGATATTGTGATGAATATAAATTCCAAGATACTTGTACAAAGGCACTTCTTCTAATTTATTGTTTTCATATACAAAAGTATTGTAGGTGATCTTGTTGGATTTAATTATCATAACCTTCATTTTTCAGTGTTCACAATCATTCTTGTACTAGACCAAAGTACATGAGGATTCTAAGCTACTTATTGAGGTCATATGGATTCCTTGTAGTAAGTACAATATTAGAAGCATAGAGAAGAAGGATGGCGACTATACTAGCAAGAGTTGGTCCAACATAACCAGCAGCTTCTAGACAATCTTCTAAATTGTAAATGCATATTTTTAAGTTATATTAATAATTAGGGGATTTAAAAAGTCTTTGAATAAGTGGTTGAAGCTTATTTATTTCTGGTAATTTTAGTCATTTTATAATTTCTCAGGAAGTCTTTAACTATGACTGAACATTTGGATGTGATTAGTAGTTTCTAAAGTGTAGGATGCAAAATGGCAGGCATATAGATAGTGACAATTTTTTTTGGACTTGGGAGGTTATTGGTTAATCCCTTTTTGTTTTATTCTATGATTCATCACATGAAGAATGTGTTATATATTCTCTCTTGAATGTAAAATGATTTTTTTCTTGGAATTTTTTTCTATAGAAGACCTAATTTTTTGGGTTAAGAGACTTGCAAACAGGGAATCTAAGGACATCGAAGGCTACCAAGCTAAAATATTAAAAATTGGAGGGCCTATTTTGATCCCTCACATACACGAACTCTTCAATTTAGTAGTCAATAAGGGATTCCCTAAACCTTGGACTCAAAGTCTCATTGTACCTATTTTTAAAAGTGGGGATAAAATAAATCCATCTTATTATACGACCATTAAGATTAGCTCCATTTTATCCAAGCTCTCTGTAAGTATTTTGGAAAAGAAGATAAGCATATGGCTAGAAATCCATGGGAAAATACCTAAAGGCTAGGCCATTTTTAGAGGTTTTCATTCAATTGTGGACCACCTTGTCACGCTTTGGATCGTTGCAGAGGACTATCATAACAATAAAACCAATATCCTTTTTATTTCGTTGACTTTAGGAAATATTTTGACATTGTTCATAGGACTAGCCTTTGGAATAGGTTAGAAGAGATAAAAGTTCCCTCCAGGCTGAGAATTTCTATGGTAAGGTTGTATGAGAAAGTTATTGCCTCAGAAAACCTTGTATCTCTTCATTTATATTATTGGAATTAATTGAAGATTTTTATAAATTAATTTCCATTCCTAGAGCCTTGCAATACAAATAACGAATCTCCTACAACTTTTACCCTTCAACCAAAGAACCATTCATAAAAACTAATACATCATCTACAAATAAAATATGAGTGAGGTGTTATTCCCCTCCAATCCTAATCCTTTTAATAACTTTGTTTCGTTTGGATTCTTTAATGGCCCTGCTAAGCCCCCCTACCACTAGTAAGAATTAATAGGGAGACAAAGGGAATCATTTCCTTGGTCCTCTTATCGGAGTGAAAAAGAAAGAGATAAACCCATTAATGTACATCAAATGAGATAGAGAAAATGCAGTCCATTATCCAATTGACAACACCTAGTTTGAAACCAATTTGTATCAATAGAAACCTTAAGTATAACCAACAGGACTTATCATGTGCCTTGGAAACATCTAGTTTTAACACCATGGAAGGAATTTTTTTTATCTAATAGAGTGAAAACCTTCTTGTGAAAATCCAATAATTTCATGGATCTATCTTCATTCCAAAAATCCAAATTGATTCGTAAAAATCATATATGAGAGGAACTTCTTAAGTATGACATCCAATACCTTTGAAATGATCTTATAAATGTAGTTACAAAGTGAGATAGGTCTAAATTCATCAAATGTTCCAAGCTTATCAACCTTTGGAATCAATGAAATTAATGTTCATTTAAATCATCCCATAACCTTTCCAAAATTCCTAACCTCCTTTGCCACCCTTAATAAGTCATCACCTAATAAGTCAAAAAAGTTGAAATAGAACTCAAGTGTCTAGCAATTAGGGTCGAGAATTTTTTCCTTCTTAAATGTAAAAAGGATAGGCAATTATGCATTCTTGGATATCACCTCATATATATTTATTATCCTCTTATGTTTCCATTTGGGGAAATTATGAAACCAATTTAATAATATCCTCAATATTGATACTTTTTGGATGTTTGTAGATATTACCAAAATGTTTCACACCTAAATTTGTTAAGTCCTTAAAATTCCTAACAATATCCCCTTCCTCATTAGTCATCTCCTAAATTAATGGTATTAATGTTTTCCAATGGTTAACAAATTTGTGAAAATATTTTGTAATTGCATCCCCTAAATCCAGCCAAGTATCCCTACTTTCCATTCTCCATTCAACCTCCATGTCTTCCAAAAAAATCATTTTCTTATATTCTACATGTTTAATTCCAGCCCATTCATCATCCCCAAAAATTCTAATTGTGTTATTCTTGTAAATCTCACCTATCTTGGATTTAGACTCCTTTAGATTTTTGTTTATGTTCATGTGTCTTTCACCTTCCCAAGCAACAACCTTTTATTTAACAATTTTTAATGAAATAGAAACTTGGTCACTTTCCAAACTTCTACAATTTTGGTTGTAACACCTCCAATTCTACCTCACTATCTCTTGGAAATCTGTATCATGTAGCCAATTTGAATTGAATTTGAAAGGACTCCTTGGATTCTTGCTATTATTTTCAAATTGTAATAAAACTAGCTAATGGTCTGAAAGCATACCATCCTCAATCCATGAATTGTACCTATCCACCTACTGCAACAATGGAACTAGGACCAAGAACTTGTCAATTATTGTTAACATTGCTTCTCCCCTTACTCTATTATTCCACAAGGTTGGTTTAAGAGTGAAAATATCTACGTCAACCAAGCCAACCCTTTCTATCTAATGAAAAAATAAGTCTGCCAACCTATCCACTCTAGAATTATCACACCACATTCTGATCTATTTGCAGTAAAATTTAAATCCCCACAAATAATCAATCACCCTTCATCTACCACCTAAATACTAAAAATACTATCCCGGAAATTATGTGTTTCCTCATAAGGTCCATACACATTTAAGATAGTAAAAGACTGATCTAGAATTTTACTATAAATATCTATGCATAGACTTGAAATAACAGTGAAAGAGTTTGGTATATATAAACTATGGTTCCACCCCATAACAAGTCCCCTAGATAGTCCAGATGAATCAATGGAGGAATATTCCCCATCCTTAAATCTCTTTTTCAGACCTTCCACAATGGTAAACCCACTACTCGTAGTCTCCTGCAGAAAAATTGTATATGGTTTTTTTACTTCTATTAATCTATCTAGGGCTAGTTTTTTAGGATGACTACCCAAACTCCTAATGTTTTCTGAGAGAATATTCATGTCAAAACACATTTAGGGGTTCGACTAGCTCTAAGTACCCCAGTAATGGGTCACTATTGACCTTGTTTGATTTATTTAATGACATTTTCCAATGATTGTGATAAAAAAATATTTCCTAGCAACGTGTGTGGGACCAAAGTGCCTGTAATGATCAGATCTCAACCCACCAACTAACTTCCCATAAAAATCAAGTTTCTTTGATCAAGGATCATAAAAAACTCTGCCTCTTTCTACTCCATTCGGAAGGTTCCCACCAAAACCCAAGTATTCCCTATCAGGATCAACCTAAGAGGATCCCCTTGAGTCTAAAAGCAAATATTGTGGAGATAGAATTAAACCCTAAACTTCACCCAACCTACGATTGCAACCTAACCTCTTAAAATTTCCCTTATGCTTCCTCTTCGAATATCCTCAAAGAGATTTAGAACCCTCAATTGGAGTTGAATGGGGTTCCTCAACTACACTAATATGCTTAAGGCATGGAATATCATGAGACTTTATGAACTTACAAAATAATTTCGATCTAGAAGATAAATCTATGCTACCACATCCTCATTCCCTTCTAGTATGTGATCCACACGAGATCCACCAACTACAACACCAACCATTTCCTAGCTCAGCAAATTATGAATTGATAAATCAAGACCCAAATATTGAGGTGTCAATGACAGCTAACCAAATGGAGCCCCTAGGTTGGGAGGAATATCAAGGACTCATTCCCCTCCACAATCCTCTACCCTAGAGGCTACAACTATCTTTTCACCCTTATCTAAATAAAACCCACCCATAGGCTCGGTTCCTAAAGCATTTGTCACCATATCCTCAAAATTCAAATTCAAGTTCTTCCTTTAAACGAACTTCCTAAAGGTATAAGATAAGTATTGTACCAAATGAGCATATTTATGAAAAAAAAATACATCTTAATGGAACATTTTAATATTCTTGTATTTGAGCATAAACCCTCTCACAAAAAATGATATTTAGACTCTCGAATAGACCTTATGAAGTATTGATTTCCATCAAATCTCCAACAACAAACCTCTTGCAATCAATTTGGTATGATTGGTCAACCAAAATATTCTATCCAAATAAATTTCCAAAAGTAAACTACCTCATTATTCCAAAACTCCTTTGGGAGTCTTGGGAATTTGACCCATGTCAGGATAAGTGAAACCACCTCTAATATCGAACCAAAACATCGGTGCAATGGTTTAAGAGTCAAAAAACTAGAACCTAAGAACTAGGAGCCCTTAAGAATCACTTCAACATCTACCTATAAGTGAAACACAAAAGTGATCCAACCTCGATAAAGGGGATGAAAGGACAAACCATATCCAATCATTGGTGCCCATTTGACTTATAACCAATCATTCAAGGTATCCCTTGCCATCTTCCTCCCTTGAAATTTTCCAACTAGTGAATTTTTTGGAGTAAGTCGGAATATGATAGACATGGATATCATCTCCAACCACAATCATAACCCCTCCCTCCTTCTGAAATACCATTCTTTGTTTTATCTAAGTATTCACTCCTCTAGATAGAGGCTCCTTTTGAATGGAATTCCTACAACCTGATAAACATCCCAGGTCTAGTTTTCCACCTACAAAACCACTTCCACCAACCTCATTCTTGTATGCAACACTGTCCTCTCTTGAATTGTTAGACAAAGAAATAAAAACCCTAAACTTATTAACAACGTTCTTTGCTCGAAAAATCTTACCCAAAAATTCTATTGGAGTAAAATACACACGAGTATTAGTCCTAATTTCACTAGAGGAAGTATTTGGCACATTGAATCCCCTCACTCTAGATAGTAAATCCTCACCTGCCTCTATTGCAAAAAAATCACTAACTCTACCAATTGTTTGATAGCTACTCTCCATGTCACCATAATCCACCAGATCTAGATTGTTCAAATTCCTAGCATACTCTAGCATAGACCCCCTTCTGTGGCAGTCAAAATATGAGCCACTTTTGTAACATCCCTATTTTTAATCCCCACAAATTATAATGTAATTGTATAAATGTGAATTAGGTTGGTGAGCCGATGTGTTGGGGAAAAGAGTCCATATTAATGAATATGGTTGGGGGGGAAACTCTGTATTATGTATATTCAAATAAATAATAAAAATAATAAATCATTGGTTGTGATATGATAGGGACGATAATGATGGAGGGATATGATTCCACAAGAGAGGGGGATAAAGGGTGTTTTATTCATGGGTTTTAAATCTCAAACCTTTTTCCTGAGTTTATTGTTGAGTGAACCTTTTATTTGTTGTTGAGTGTTCCCAAATCCAATCATTGAATTCATGTAAGAGGTTAGGTGAGGAAATAATCCCACTCAGTTATGACAACATGGTTTGAGTGTAATTATCCTTTTTTGGAAGAGTGAGAGTCAAGCAAGTAGGGGGGAAGAAGGAAATTCGTATGGAAAAAGAGGGGAGTTTTTACATGCATATTTTGGGCAGCAACAGAGGAGCTAAGTGTTGACAGAAGAGCACCAGCCATGTTATGCTTGAATGCAACAAATCAGGTTGTTTTTATGTTAGAAATGTGGCATGTGTGCCTATAAAAATGGGTTGTAATCCTATAGTTCATTTTCATGTTGAAGAAATGGCTCAAGAGTCTTGTGAAGGATGATGTGGTCACTCCTAGAGAATATGAGAGTTTCTGGAAGTCCCCATCTATGATACTTTTTTCTAATTGAGTGCACAGGAAGCCTTGATAAATGAATGGTATAGCCCGAGGGACTATGAGTAGTGAAGGGGGTAAATTCCTTGGGTTGTGCAGGTTATGGGGAAGAGAGTTGGTGGATTGGAACCGCTATGGGAGTAGACCTAGGTTTTGGGTTGCTAAGTGTGGAGAGTGGATAGCCAAGAGGGACAAACTTCCTTGTGGACTCATAGCCTCAGCTCAGGGGTGGATTACTACTGATATAAAATAAACAACAAGACTATGGTTGGGAGGAACATCCTTCATACACATCCAGTTAGTTATTTTTATAAACATATAAGTTTATGTTGTTTTTATTATGATTATTCTGCTATGTAAATATTAATGTGAGTGTTGTTATGTTTGTTCGGTATGCCTTCATTCATGTTTTGTTTATTATTTTTTTTGTTGCATGAGTAAAATAGCATGTCATTTGTTATAATTGTATGGGCATGTTGCCCCTTAATCTACTTTATATGTATGGGGAGTTTTTGTTTTTGTTTTTCAGCAAGTAGGTATGTTACAATCTAGTATCAGAGCTCAAGGTTCAGCACTGAGCTTGTATGGGCCAAGGCTAGTGCAAATTTGGTAGAAATTTATTGTTGTAGAGTTTCACCTATGACGAAATAGGGGGGGAAATTATGAAAATAGAGTGAGGTCCCCAAATTTATGACAAGATTCAAGTTTATTTTTCCTTAGAACCATCGAAGAAAGGTTTAATGGCCTTAATATGTAAATTGCAGAATAAAATTTGTCTTGGAAGGTCGAATTATATGTTTTAATAGTGCCTGAAGAGTTGGAGAATAAACAACCTATATCGTGTTTGACTTGGAGATCAATGGCTCAGATCCAGTCTATATTGGTTAAAACTTTCAAGTTCACCAAAGCGAAAAAATTTGGAAAAATTATAAAACTTTCAAAAATTTATAATCTTCAGAATTTTTAGAAAACTTGTGTATAGTGATGATGTGGAGCCACGTGGTGGTGGAATGGTGATGCCAACATGGATTTCTTAGTGGGAATTTACCCATAGTAGGGATACGGTAGCAGGTTTCTATGGTGGAAGCTATAAGTTCAATGTCGAATTGGACTGTGTCATGGGTGATCTTGACCATTCATTGGACAACAAGATTAAATATCAACCATTGATCAGGAATAATCGGTCGATATGGCCAAGTCTCGAGGGTATACTTGTGGGGAGAATCTCACAGGTTGGAAAATTCACACAGAGAAATCGTAAGGAGAAGTATCAAGACAAAGTTTCTAACTGCAAAAAAATTTTACAAAGGGTTGTGGGATCAGGTTCATGGGAAGAGTCCGGGTTGGGCAGGATTGGTTAAGTGTCGAGTTTAAATATTGATTGTTCAATGTGCGATGGATTATATCTCAACCGTCTGTTGGATTAGTAGATGGGAAGGTTCGCAGGATCAGTTCATGGAGGATAATTCCATAAAGTTAGGCCCAATAGGCTTATGGGCCAGAGGTTGCAGACAAAAATCAAAATCATGCCACTTGAAAAAGATCACACAAAAAGGTTTGGAGAGAAACGGCTCACGGGGAGAAGCTCGGGAGAAAATTCTACGTAGGTAAAAGGTCACTAAGGTAAAGTTGCTAAGGTAAAAATTCACGAAGTTAAATACACTAAGGTAAAGGTTGTGAAGGTAAGGTCGCTAAGGTAAAGGTCGTGAAGGTAAAGTCCACAAAGAGGTTTCTTATGTTAATATTATGGTAGCTGCGGGAGGTATTTACCCCCACGTGTGAACCTGATGAGAATAGAAGACTCCAGGAAGCAAGAGAAACCCTAATGAATTGGCTAATAACCCTAGAAGCCTTGTTGGCTCAAGAAGATAATTTATATTAGGCTATTAGCCTCCAAGAGAAGAAGTCGGCCAGAAATAATAATAATGTATTGAACAGACACATACCCAGAAGGAGAAGTCGGCCCCAGCAAAACTGGCAGGATTACTATAAATACAGGGCGCCAGTTCTCATTTGCAGCATCTCAGAATTGCAGTTTCTCAGTTAGTGCGCACTGCAGTTGCAGTCTAATGCGCAGGTTTGGAGGAGGGTTGCAGGTGCAGCTACAGCAACAACTAGCTTCAGTTTTGGCTTGAATATCTCTTGGCTAGGGTTTGGACTATCTGATCAGCTTTTTGTGATGCGCTATCCTTGGGGATTGATGCGCTACTCTTTGTTTGGCTATCTAGCCTAAGGTTTTCTTCCAGAGGAATTCTCAGTCAAGGTTAAGGTGCTCGAAGGGAGGCTTCAGCCTATGGTTGGGTGACAAAGGTATCGTCAATGGTAAAA
>SNQJ01S0043565.1:20212-30670 GCA_010110895.2 Picea sitchensis
AATCTGACAAGGAAGGGTCTAACTCAGATCGCTCAACTTTTGAATCAAAAGACATGGAGGATAATGACAAGAATAATGAAGAAAGGGGAACTCAAACTCAAGATAATAAACCATGGTTGGCCAGAGATGCTCTGGCAATCCCAAGACGGGTGCATAACCTACCTCGACATCCAAAAACATTACTCCCCAAATTTGAATCTAAAACCTTTGGATTTCCTGAGGACCATATCAAGAAGTTCATATTAGCTATAATATTAATGAACGTACAACATGAGGATGTAGTGTGTAGGATTTATCCCTATACCTTTGATAAATTAGCCTCGACTTGGTATTTTAACTTGCTAGTTGGATCCATAGCTAGCTGGATGAAGTTTCAAAAATGTTTCTTAGACAAATTTTCAAAAGAAACCACCACAGGATCTTTAATCACTGAAATTTTCGCTACCACCATGATTCCAAAAGAGAAGGTTAAAGTTTTCAACCAACGGTTTACCACTATCCTGAGAATATTTCAACCTGAAGCTAAACCTACCCAGGATTTGCAGATTCAGGTACACACTAACACTCTCCTTTCTTCCATCTCCATGTTTGTAAAAAGGGTTGGCAAACATACCCTAGCTGAAATTTTGAGGAAGCTAAAACGATTGAATTCCAAATCAAAGGATGCAAAGAATGTTAGATATCACTGACGAACAAAGAAACCCAACCTCTACCTAAGAGAGGAATTATTTTTACAAGACCCCTGGTAAAAAAAACAAAACTAGGTCCTGATAAAGAAGGAGGAGATCTAGAAAACCTGTCGCGGATGATCAAAACAATCTCCACCCAGATCGTAGATATGAAAAGGAGTGATGGGGAAAGAACCCAAAATAAAATACCTTATAAACCCTTCTTTAAAATAAATCCACCTTTCAAATCTATAGAACCTCCCCCAACTAACCTAAACATGATTGACTTAAAAAATGTAGCATCTGACTCTTTCTGCACATACCACCAAGAGAATCATTCAGAAAGGGACTGACCTAAATGGGTGCACGCTATGAATTTAATGGCTAACTGATTCCTAGATGAATTCTCCCTAACCAAACAACCCATTGGCTAAAAAATAAACTCCATTGATCAGGAAAATCATGAGCCACCGAAAGAGACAACCATGCTGTTATGGGATTCCAACCACCTGATTCCTTTCAACGATGTCGTTGAAGTGAAAGAACCTCCCGCTGAAGTCCTAGTTGTGCAGATGTGAGGTAGAATTAAATTGGTCCAAACTAATCCTACAACTACTCATTCATCTAGAGGGAATGAAGCGGTCGATCGCCCAAAACCACTTTTTTCTTCTCAAAAGAATCCAACCAACATACACACATAGGAATATCCTAAGATAGACTGTAATGTAGTGGAGGAATTGAAGAAGATGAAGGATAATGTGTCTATCATGGACATGTGTAGGATCCCTAAATAAAATCATTTTCTGTTATAGGCCTTGAAATCAATCGAAGCCCCTATGACAAGCACTGACCTAGGTGAGGTCCCATCCCCCACGGATTTAAAAAATAAACCAAGTGTGAATTATTTCTCTTTATACAAAAGAGGAAAGACTTTTTTTCCTCCTTTCCTTTTAATGTTTGAAGTGTTTAACAGAAACCTACATAATTTCCTAGTCGATTCAGGGGAATCCTTCAACGTCATGCCATTATCAATCTGCAAGAAATTTAACACAACCCCGCTCAAAAGTGATAAACACATTATACAACTAGATAGGACTCAGGTGAAGGTTATTGGGGAACTTAAATCTATCATGATCAGAATGGTTACACACCCAAAATTTGTTCAAGTAATTGACATAATCCTAGTAGACATCCCAAAGGCCTATGGATTGTTACTTAGTCGAGATTGATCTGACAAATTAAATGGATACTTTAGTATGGACTGGGATCACCTCCGATTTCCATTATAATGACATACAAGAATGATTAGGATCAATAGACAAATATATCTCAAAGACACTGTTATTGATTTAGAAACTCTCAATGAACCCTCGTCGATAGATTTCCATGTGTTAGGAAATCTACTCCTACGATTCTAATTTTTGCAATTTCTCCCCTCTCTCATCTGATGTACCTCTCACTCAAAAATATGAAATGACCTTTCAAGTAAATATACTGGCATCTGTAGAAGAAATAATCATATGTCAAGATCCTTTATCGGGAGCATGAAGAAGTTACTAATTTTTCCTCACAAGTTTGGACGTTGTTCTTTGATGGGTCTAAATTGTAGGAAGGGTCGGGTGTAGGATGCATTCTCATTGACCCAGAGGGGAAGCATAACTTCTTATCCTATAGATTAGAATTTGAACGTACCAATAACACTGCTGAATATGAATCCCTAGTTTAGGTAATGAAGAAAGCCATAGAGTTAAACATTAAGGAATTGAAAGTTTTTGGAGACTCTGAAATTATCATTAGGCAAGTGAAGAATCCTATCCATTTTAATTCACCTCACTTGAGAAATTACCAGCAAGAGGTACACCGACTAATAGACAATATTTAGGCCTTCAACATTACTTCTATTCCCAAGACAAAAAATACTCTTGTTGATTCCTTAGCCACCGCAGCCTCGAGATTATCTCCTTTAGAAAATTATGAAGCCTCTAGGCTCACAATGCGACTTCTCTACAAACAGTTAGTTCCTAACAACATTTCTAACTGGAAAGTCTTTGAAGGGGATGAACATATTGTAGATTTCCTGACTAACCAAGAGAATTTTAAGGATTTGGCCATTGATGACGAAATATTCCAAGAACTTCTCACATAATCAAATCTCTACGAACAAAAGAAGGGAACATATCACTCTTATAATAAACCAAAGTTTCACACAATACCGAAATGGGTGGCCAATTTGGAGAAACTTTTAGACCTGAGGGAAAGATTTAGAGGGTCAAAGAATGCAAAAACAAGGAGCTCATGTTCTATATATGATGCTATAAACCTAGGAACCCCTAAAAACCCCAAGAATGTAAATCTAGGTAAAATAGTGTCCAAACAAGACAAGAAATCATATCTCAAACTTTTTAAAGAATATCAAGATGTCCTTGTGTGGTCCTACTGAGAATTAAAAATTTATGACACTCGCATTATCCAACACACAATCCCATTAAAATCTAGAGTAAAACCCTTCCAACAAAAACTTAGGAAGTATCACCCATCTCTGGAACCTTTTATGGATCAAGAGCTGAAGAAATTGTTAGATGCCAAGATTATATTTCAGGTTAGACACTCTTTCTGGGTATCCAATTTGGTTCCTATGACGAAAAAATATGGGGAGATCTGCCTGTGTGTGGATTTCAGAAACCTGAACAGAGAATAAAAAAAGATAACTACCCAACCCCACCCATGGAACACCTCCTATAGACAATATTCGGCTCTAATTTTTTTTTCCCTCCTAGACAGTTTCTCATGATATAACCAGGTCCTGGTTTCAGAAGATAATCGATTAAAAACTACCTTCCAAACCAAGTGGGGAACCTTTGATGATAAATGCATGCCCTTTGGGTTGATTAACGCAGGAGCAACCTTCCAGAGGGCCATGGACTTATCTTTTCGGGGATTTATTAACAAGTGTGTGGTAGTCTATTTATATGAAGTAGCAGTATACTCAAAAAACAAGGAAGACCACATTCAACATTTGACTCATATTTTTGAAAGGTGTAGGAAATATGGAAGATCTTTGAACCCCAAGAAAACCATCTTTAGTGTAGAGGAAGGAAAATTATTAGGCCGCATCATATATCAAGGAGGAATTATCATCGAACCTAAGTGGATAAAATAAATAGCTCAACTCCCTTTGCCTCACAATAAAAAGTCCATGCAATCGTTTTTTGGGAATATCAATTTTGTTAGGAAGTTTACTCCTGACTTCGCTGAAACTATTAAACCTTTACAAAAAATGATTTTCAAATATGCACAGTTTAAATGGGATGAAGAAAGGAGAGGAGATTTTAATAACATCAAGACTGGAGTATCCCAAGCACTAGTGTTGTAAAGTCCTGACTGGAAAAGAAGGAGTTTTTCCTTTATACCTTTTCTTATGGTACAAGGTTGTCTTATTGGTTGTGCTATCATACCTTTAGGTGCACATTTCTTATCCAACTTGTAGAGAAATCCATATTGGAGATGGTAGTCATCCTTTTTGCAACCTTCTTATTCATGACTTAGGCATTGTAGATGTTAAAATATATCCTTGGAGTCCTCACCTTGTGTATTTCCTCTTTGTATGCATAATGGGTTAAAGGATCCATATACATATGAGTACCCAAATATTTCCCTTCTTATATGTGATAACAAGATGAAATTGTTGTAAAAAGGACATCTATTTTTAATGTATTTCTTGTTGAAGATTACTCTCCACCTACAAATATTGTAAAGGATAGTGATTGATTTGGATGTTGGTCTCCTTTCCCATTAGATAATTCTTTCATATCTCAACATACCACGTGAGGGCATAGAGCTCCTTTTCATATACGGGGTTGTTCAGAACTACTAGATGAGACAATTAAGAATAATAGAAAAATGGTATACCTCCCTAAATTATTACTTATCCCATATTATACAGTTGTACAACTATCATCACTTTGAAGAACTTTTGAAAAGTGGAAAATGTGAGAAATAGTGCTTGACTAATCTTTCATACCAATCATTCAAAACATTTCTACTAATTATTTCCTAGTTTGAAACCCATGCCCTTCTTGTTATAATATAGATTGGTGTAGCCATAGTTAAAAATGATGTTATGGAATTTTGAAGGTATTGTGATACTACCATAAATACATTGGTGGGAGTTATCCATTTGATGATGTCCTTCGTCTTCATAAGTTCAATCCTATGATCCCCATTTAATTATGTCACCTATGTCTATGTCTAGACCTTACATTGGTGATGCAACAAACTAGGGGTACACATGCCTAAAAAAACTCATAGAGCCATATTCTCATTTACATGTAATTAAGTCTTAACCCATAAAATACTTACCATTATATATTAGAGGATGTGATGTTATGAAACTTCTACCACATCATTTCCTACATCCTCATGGTCCAAATACCAAATACAAGTACATGAAATTAATACATTTTAATCCAAATACTTCTTCATCACCTATGAATAATTTATTATGTCATTGACCATAACTCATAAACCCATGAAACACTACTTCATTTTCTACCACCAACCCTAAAACTTATATGTAATAATATACCTCCATTGTTTAATAGAAGATCATTTTCAAAGTTTTCTTTAGTCAATAATCTCCAAACTAGGATAACCGGTAAAGGTTTCAGCACTGCACCAATGATCAACCTCTATCGCAGCAAATGTTGTACCGTGGATTTCTCACAAACAATTATATTCGGTAATGATAACACTAACTTCATCCCCATAACCATATATATTAAAAAAAAACACGACTTAATATAACTTATGGATTAAAGGTTTCATGTGTCAAACGCATAAAATGATACTTTAAGATAAGTCATGTATGCGACCACCATTAGCATGGAGCCTAGATTCCCATAGCCAATTGATCACCCAATCGGCTAGAATAGATCATGGACTTATCCCCTCAGCATATGCAAGATCAAATTACCGACTTCTCATTTTCTGTTGGCAGCGTGACACCACAGTGCTTCTTCGCCAATGAGTCAGTGTCATCACAAGCTTCCTACTAAGTGGCTACTTTGTTGATTTATCACGCAACCATCCTTCTCTATTTTATTTGTCAGTTGTCCCATGCATAAAGTCGCATAAAGAGCACACTATGATGCCATGCAATAGCAGATCGCCCTGACATGAATAGTCCTTCTAATCTTTACTGCCTACTAAACTTTTTGCAGTAAGATACAACAAACTGCCTACTAAACTTTTTGCAGCAATAGCATTGAATGCTTGATTTCTCATTTGATCTTCTCCCTCTGCCTCTTTGAGGCTGGAAATTCTGATGTTGATTTTGTTGTTGATGTCTTTGACCTTGGAAATTTTGATTCGGATATTGTTGCTTGTTACCTCCACTGGAGTGAGGGTTACTGTGATTTCTCCCTCTTCCTTGGTGACCTCTGCTTCTTCCTCTGCCTCTCCCTTTGCTAAAGGATAATTGGGTTTTGAAAGCATTGGAGATTGACTCATCTGTGAGATGTAGTCTAGTCTCATGTGTCACCAGAGAACCAATTAGTTCATCTGTTGAAAAAATTGATAGATTCTTGGATTCAAGGATCGTTGTTACAACCATTTCAAATTTCTTTGGTAAGCTTCTGAGGATTTTCTCAACAATGCGTTGATCAGTGATGGTTTCACCAGTCAATCTGATCTGGTTCACGATGCCCATGACTCTGGTCATGAACTGATCAACATTTTTTGACTCTGTCATCCTTAGAGTCTCGAATTGTGTCCTCAAGGTTTGCAGTTTAACTGTTTTGACCCTGTCATTTCCTTGATAGGAAGATTTAAGGATGTCCCAGGCCTGTTTTGAAGTACTAGCGCGATTTTTGAGAAAATCAAGTCATCCACAGAGTTTTGAATCCAAAACTTAGCTTTATTTTCTTTGTTCCTCTGTGTTGCCTGAGCAATTCTCTGTGGATTTGACATAGCAGAAAGGGCTGCTGGATCTGGTTCCACATATCCAAGATCCACTGGTTCCCAACACTCTTGTGCTTGCAAGAAGGATCTCATCCGAAGAGACCAGAACTCATAGTTCTTTCCAAGAAGAATCGGACCCTGAGTTGGTCCTAAATTGCTAGACGACGCCATATTTTAAAAATTTTGCAGAACAAACACAGGGAAATTTCCTATTTACCTGTCTCTTTCACTGAAACCAGGTATGTTGCTTTCTTGCAGTGATTTTGGAACTTCGTTAGACGAGATCTTTGAATGCTTGTCTCGCCAACCTCCGATCGTTGAAACGTCGATTTGCCGATGGGAGATTATCGGCCTTGAATTTGGCCTTAGTCACCGTGCAATGTGAGCACGCGCCTTGATGTTAAAGAGCTATGGGATTTTCCGGTTCTTTGTCGTTCAATTTGTCGAAATGCGAAGTTTTCCTTTGGGCAAATCAACACTCCAGATCTGTTGATGATCTAACGATCCAGATCTTATGACCAGAACTCATAAGACCGCAGTCAACCTTCTTGTCAGGATTCAGGGTTTCGAGAGTCGAAATTTATTGGACCTCTTGTCCACGGAATCCCCGATTTCCCGATTCTCGATTTTACAATGGATGACCTTTCCTTTCGGGAAATTTCCCGATTTCCTCGATCTCTGCCACGCGTCCCAACAGATGGATGACTCAGATCAATTACGGGGTTTTCACCATAAAGAAACCAGATCCCTTGTCCTCGGGATTCACGATTTACCGAATCCCGATGCGCCGATGCACTCTCCCCTTTCGGGATTTTTCTTGAGCCCTCGGATTTACACCATGCATCCCCTTAAGATGGACAGTCCTGATTCAACCTCGGGATATCGCGACTTGTGATTCTCTATTGACACAATTTCTCTGTCAACATGAAACCCCGGTAGCCGAAATGCCGACGGTTTCCTTGATGTTCGCCACATGTCCAAACAAATGGATGGCTGTGATCTTATCACTATTTCGTGAATCACAATTTCGCGACTTTTGCCGTGGAGTGTATTTTGTCAACAAGACCTCCAATATCCCGAACTTCGAAATGTCGATGGAGTGATGGCTTGGATCTGCTGCCACCTGTCCTCTGAGATGGATGGCTCACAATCCTCTCGGGATTTCGCGACTTCACAAGTAGAAATTTCTCCTGTGCGCTCTAGAGGACTAAACCTCAAGCACTTTCTCGCTGATCCAATGACTGTCGGTCCTTTGCGCAAGATTTGACGACTGAAATTCTTTGACCTTTTCCGCACTCTCCTCGTCCCTTCTGAACTGGTTTCCCGATCTGGATCCGTTCGCAGGACGAATCTTACGGTCGCAACGGTTGTTCTTTGCAAATTAGACGTGATCTTTGTTGTATTTGAGGGAATTTTCTCCTGCGGAAGAAAAATTTGTGAATCTTTCAAAGATTTGAAATAATTTCACAAGTTCTTTGTTCTCTGTTGCAATCTTTAACAGATTTGAGCGATTTCACGTAAATCTTTAAATGATTCTTCCTTCTGCAGGAATCTTTAACGAATTTGAACGAATTCTTCGAGTTCATCAAGAGTTCCTTCATCCTGTAGCTCTTCTTCGACAAACTTTGACGATTCTTGAAAAATGTACAAGAATATTTATTGTTTCTTCTTTCTCGTTCTCTGCCTCCTTGATCTTTTGAGCGTCGTATGCTCTGCTTCCTCGTGGAAGTTTCCTGCGAGGATCTTTCGAGAGTATGGTAGACAACTCTCCAATCCTTGTGAAAAAGACTGTGTCGCGTGCTCTCAAGATCCGTGAAGCTCTGCGCTGTGAGGATCGTGTTGCTCTCCAGACTATGTGAACAGGCTTATTGCTGTAGCTCTGATACCATGATAAATTATGAAGGAAGAAATGTAGAGAGAAAATAATAGAACAGTATATTGGAATGTATGAAGAATAGAAGTACAATGAGAAGATGTGAAGAGATGTACAATGCAATGGGAGATGGCTGAGCTAAATAGGCTCAAGAAAATCAAGAATAGAAAGTACAACTGGCAGTGTACAGTCAGACTGTTGAGGTTACATTATATTTAACATTTACAAGTCTTCAGTAGAGCAAGAAACTGATGGATTCATTGCACATAATCAGTCGACAAGCTATAGAACCATGTCAATGGATTTCAAGATAATGAACTCCCATTGACTAGGGTGAGGAGTGTTGTACAACTGAAGCTAAATCACACAGATTTAATTAGCAACAATTAATTAAATATACAAAAAATGAAATCACACAAGAATGAACATTGAATTTATGTAGTAAAACCTTTCACAAGGAAAACATACACGGGGCAATGAAATTCAGTTTATTATGTTCAAGGGAGAATTACAAAAACCAACATGTGCATCAATCCAACCCCTCAACCTTGCTAATCTATCAGCTTATATGGCTTACAAGAGTTAGATACAATAAAAGGACTTCTAACCAAACAATTATGTTTTGTTGATTTGTTGCAACTGAAAGCTAAATCCTAAGATCTCAAACCACCCACACTCCATGTTGGGAAATTCGTTGGCACAGTTCAGCAAAGAGTGTGTGGACAAACAAATTGAGATTCCAACCAGATCAACACACAAGTCTTACAATCCCACTCCAATAAGAACATCGATCAAGGAGGTCTGGCATCTTCTTCTTATATCTTATGTCTTGGATCGAGGGGTGCGCGCAGTCTACTCTGTGCAACGCAATTTCAAATACTGCGCACCAAACAGGCTACGCGACAGAGTTTCCAAAGACCACTACACAGTGCACAGACTGCTCAGATTGTTGCGCATTGTGAATACACACACTTAATGAAATTATTTATGAATGTGAAATAACACAGTGCTATGCTTAGCACATAAACTCATAAATAAGAAATAAACTTGTGAATACACAAAATTCTTGATATTAATGAACTTCGACGCAATGCGCGAATACAAAATACAATAACAGAGATGAGCTTCGGCTCCAATGACTTCTTACACCCCTCAGTTGCTACTGGTTTTCGACTGTTCTCTCTACCTCTCTTTTTTGCTCTTTATACTACATCATCCGACTAACTAAACAACTCGGACTTATATGGACTCCGACTGAGACTCCCTACAGAAGCTAAGACCGACTCAACATTAAACACCACCATTAATTCGACTAACTCTTCAACTACTTATCTGAACTCGAGAAGATAGAGATTGACTCCATTTATAACTTTAGCCGACTGACTTTTGAGTAATTGTGCGACTTTACACTTGCATGAGAATGATTCGCTAACAATTAAACTACTAACAGAATGACTGACAATTTGGCTACTATAAAGATCTCACCAACTTGTAATTACTATTTCCAACATTATCGCATCCCAAAATTCTCTCAATCAAAATGAATAGATTTTCGAGGGGGTTATTCTTTTCAACTACACTCACAATATCATGTGTCTCTCCAACATTTCTTAGAAGATTTACAGTGCACGACCCTTTATTCACAGAATGTGTGAAGCATGACCGCTCATCAATAATCATACACTGGGCTTCCGTGTCTTTTTTGAAAGATGCATTCCACATGTTGAACTCATACACTGGGCTTCCGTGTCTTTTTTGAAAGATGCATTCCACATGTTGAACTTCAGATGTCACCCAGATGATAATCAATCTCTTTTATATCCAACCTTTAAGTAACAGTAACATAATTGTAGATGTAACTGCTTAGATTTATTTTGAATTCTGGATTTATCATGTGTAAAGAGATCAAAATTAGAGGAAATATTTATATTTCTGAAAATAGATACAATATAAATATAT
>SNQJ01S0043565.1:40864-90234 GCA_010110895.2 Picea sitchensis
ATATAATTTTTAAATAAATTATATTTTTCATAGTTAATGTTAATATTAATTAAATTAAATTATAACTTTAAACCAAATTTTTATTAAATTAAAAAAATATATATATATTAATTAATTAACATTTTAATTTATTTTTTTCCAATTTGAAAATTTACTTTATTTTAAAATAATTTAAAATTTTATTTCACAACCTAATTTATTAATATATATAATATTAAAAAACAAAATTTTATATTACTATTTCTAAATTAGTACTCAAACCATTTCTAAACTTTAAGTAAAATTTAAAAAGTGCTTCCAAATATATTTGAAAATGGGATAACACCTATAATTATCATAGGCCATACCCATGTCAATTTAGACTTCACCTGTAGTAATGACATTTAATGGATGGAATTGCCTTGTGACTAGCCTTTAATTTTAATTTGAACTCTATGACTAGACTTCAATTTCTAGACTTCAATTTCATTCGAACGAATCCTTTACCTGTGGAAACTATCCATGAGGATGGGTGAGGAATTTTATATGGAACTAACATAACCGATCATGTTAAATATAAATATAATATACTTGTAGTTGACAAGGAACCTTGGGAGAGGTGATAAAGATGGAGAGGAAGATGAAAAGAGTTTTGTTTAGTTTGACACTTCCATGGAAAATAGAGAGGAATTTTATATGGAACTAACCTAACCTATCATGTTAAATATACTACACACTAATAACTCAACAATAGTTCATTGTAGTTGACAAGGAACCTGGGGAGACATAATAAGGATTGAGAGGAATATGGAAAGAGTTTTGTTGAGTTGGACTCTTCCATATAAAATAGAGCCTTGTAATATTAGTAAATATATTTACCAAACAAAATTGATATGAATTTTAATTAATGTAAAGTTAAAAACAATTACATTGTTATAATCTTTTTATTTTGAACAATCACTAGTTAAAAACAATTTCATTGCTTTTTTTGTTTGCTAATTTATCACCAACTGTCTTACATTTCTTGTACAACAATTTCATTATTATAATCCCCTTGAAAACACTAATAAAACAAAAAAAAAACTTGTACAACAATCTCATTATTATAATCCCCTTGACAACACTAATAAATACTAATAAATAAAAACTGTTTTCACATTAAAAAAATATTATACTTCTGGATTAAAAAATATATTAAATCAAATACCGTCATTTACATATTGTACATATGGATTGAGAAGTACATTAATTTAAATTCTCTCATTTATATGTTCTTCTATATTAAATATATTAAACTGTCTCATAAATAAATGAAACTTATTCTCCGACGATGAGCAATATTAAACTCGGACGCTCTCATAAATAAAAACTTAACTATCTCGATCATTTACATGTTCTTCTATATTAAACTATCTCATAAATAATAAAAACTTAGTCTCCCACGATGAGCAATATTAAACTCTGACTCTGATAAACAAAAAAACTTAACTATCTCGATGGGCAGTAGTACCTACATCAGCTCAAGAGATAGCGTGATAGTATGTCAAAAACTTAATTCTCCCCATATGGGCAGTATTACTTATGGTAGCTCATGAGATGCCCTGATAATGTTAACTTAAATGATAGGTTGACATTGGAAAGTTTTGCGTAACCTTTTAAAATAGTTTGCACTGCGTTTTGATTATATCACTCGTTTTAAGACAGATTAGATTTTCACGAATTTTTGCTTAAAGATTCTTGGTAATACTTAGAAGTATGAGAAAACCATTCAAGTGAGGGTTATTGAATGACGATTGATTACATCATTATATAGGAACTGTTTTTATTTAGGCGGTTACAACAAACACTACTAAAATAGGATCTACATTAATTGAGATGTAGAGTTCATCTTGTAACTATCAATTATCAACTGCTCCATTATTTTCAAGTCTCCCACTTAATGGAGAATGGATTGACTTCTACACCTAACATCTCCCTAAACAACTCAAACTTAATCTTTCCAAGAGGCTTAGTGAAAATATCAGCAGTATTTTCACAAGTATTACAATACATAAGAGCTATTTCATTTGACTGCAACTTTTCTCTAATAGAATGAAACTAAGTATCAACATGCTTTGTCCTTGCATGATAAATCGGATTATTCACAAGCTTGTGAACTTTGATTATCACATTTGATCATTGTAGGGTCCTTTTGTTCTTCTCCAACATCTTGAAGAAGTCTTCTCTACCAAACAACTTCACACAAAGCTTTATACTTTGCCTCAGTAGAAGACAAAGATACAATAGGTTGCATTTTACTGCTCCATGAAACAACCCCGGATCTAATGCCAAACTCATATTCAGTGGTTGATATTTGATTATCCAGATTGCCAGCCCAATCAGAATCTGAGTAACCTGTCAATTCAACATCAGATGCATCAGTATATTTAATACCATAATCAAGTGTTCTTTTTAGATACCCGAGTACCGCCTTTGCTGCATTCCAATGGTTTTCTTGAGGTTTTCCATAAACTGACTTAACACACTGACATAATATGTGATATCAAGTTTGGTTGTGGTGAGATAATTCAAACTACCCAACATCTGTCTATACATAGTTCCATTCACCTCCTTCAAACCATCATTACAAGAAAGTTTCACATTTTATTGCATGGGAACAATAGAAGATTTACACTCATTCATTTAAAATATCTTAAGTACTTCTCTGACATACCTACTCCGACAAACAAAAGTTTGGCTTTCATTTCTCCAAACTTCAAGACCTAGGCAGTAATGTAACTCACCAAGATATTTCATGTCAAAAATTTGTGACCATTGCTCCTTGATTTCATCAATTAATTTCCCTACATTTCCTATAATTATTAAATCATCAACCAATAAGGAAATCAATACTATATACCCCTGCTCATCAAATTTGGTATACAAATTTGGATCACTTTTTCTCCTCATAAAAACTTGTTGAAGAAAGAAAGAGTCTATCTTCTCATACCATGACTTAGGTGCATGTTTTAGTCCATATAATGCTTTCTTTAACTTGCACACTAAGTGTTATTTCCCTTGTTCCACAAACCCTTCAGGTTGAGTAAGGTAAACCTCCTCCTTTAACTCACCATTCAAAAATGCATATTTAACATCTAATTGGTGTAGATTCCAATGATACTTTGTAGCTAAAGCAATTAACAATATGATAGTATTCAATTTAGCTACTGGTGCAAATGTTTCAGCATAATCAATACCTTTTGTTTGTGAATACCCCTTTTCCACCAATATAGCCTTATATTTTTCTATAATACCATATGATTTAAACTTGGGTTTGTATATCCATTTGCATCCAATAGGCTTTTAATGTTTAGGCAATTCAGTCAATTCTCAAGTATTATTTTTCATTATAGATTCATATTCTTCCTCCATTGCATTTATTCATTCATCATGTTCACTGGATTCATCAAAACTCATGGGTTCTATGACATTTGAAATGCTACTCATTAGGGCATAGTCTTTATACCTCTCAGGGAGCCGAACCTGTCATGAAGATCTTCTCAACTGAGTATCTTCCTCCCCACCTTTTGAAGATCTGTCTTCGCCTCTAGGTGAACTGTGATTGCTTGAAGTGTCCATATCATTGATTCCTTCTTATTGTTGTTGTTGTTTCTACGATTGTGCTTGCTTCTTTGGTGGTTGTTGTTTCTATTGTTGCTCTTTTTTAACTCCTTCATCAAGAAGTCTATGCCATTCATCATGACTATTTTCATCATGATTTCCTTCTTCCTTCTCATGGAAAAGTACATATCTACTCGCAAATACTTTGTGAGTAGAATGATCAAACAATTTGTATGCTTTGAATTCAGAACAATACCCAATGAAAATACATTTAATGGCTCTAGCATCCAATTTATTCCTATTCTCCTTTGGAATATGTGCAAAAGCATTACACCCAAATACTTTCAAATTATGAACTACAGGTTTGGAACCATACAAGGCTTCGAAAGGAATAACATTATCAAGACACCTTGTTGGACTTCTATTCTTTAAATAAATTGTAGTATGCTTCAGCCCAAAATGTATTCAAGAGATTCTTACCTTTCATCATACAGTGTGCACACTCTATTGGAGTTCTGTTTTTCCTTTCAACCACTCCATTCTCTTGTGGAGTGTGGGGTACTGTAAATTGTTGTACTATTCCATGATCTTTGCAATATTTGATGAAGTCCCTTGATTTATACTCCCCCCCTTGATCTGAACGGGGGATTTTGATGGTTTTTCCTGTCTTCTTTTCCACCATGGTTCTGAATTCCTTAAAGTACCTGAAAAAATCACTTTTTCTTGTAAGGAAATAAACCCATGTGTATCTTGTGCAATCATCAATAAATAAAAGAAAGTAAAATGCACCTCCTAAAGACCTAGTCTGCATAGGTTCGCAAACATCAGTATGCACAAGATCTAACACATCTCTCTTTTTCTTATCAGGATTATAGGGAAATTCATCTCTGTGCATCTTTCCTAATCCACACCCTTCATAAGCAACATTTTCATTCTTCAACATGGGAAGTCCTTCAACCATATTATGTTTCTGTAATAACAATAAATCAAAATGACCGATGTGGCCATACCTTTGATGCCAAAGACTCTCTGTTGGCATAGTTGCAGAAGTCAGTGTATGATGTGCTTTGTTAGTAACATCAAGTTTGTATAGTTCTCCTTCTCTGACTCTCGTTGCAATAGTTTTGAATTGGTCCAACAAATCCTTCACTATGCAATAATTCTTGAAGAATTCAACCTTCAACTTTTGATCTGTAATGGTGGAAACAAAGATCAAATGTTTCTTTATCCTTGGCACATACATCACATTGTGAATGTGACGAAAAGTATCATTCGATAATGTCACAGGAATGTCTCTGTATCCCTTTATCTGATGAGCGCGGTCATCTCCAAGATATATGCTGGCTCCATTCTGTGTTTATTTAAAATTAGTGTACCACAACTTATTACATGTCATGTGTATTGATGCTCTGGAATCCACAAACTAGGAATCAATATCAGTCGTTTCAGCAGATAAAGCAGCATTGGACACAAATAGTTTAAGATCTCGTGAATCAAAATTCAGGGGTTCATCAATATCATCACTAGCAATAAACAATCCGAGATCATGATTTGAATATTCTTCTACATAATGACCTGAGTGTTTTGTAGGTTTATTCCTAGCCTCATAACTCTTCTTCTTATGACAGTCTTTAATGAGATGTCTAGGTCGACTACAATAAAAACAACTCTTTGACTCATTCCTGTTAGAGGGCATACCTTGATTCGTCCTTGGGGATTGTATTCTCTGCGATGAATGGCCTCCTCTGCCTCTTTATCCTGATCTCCCTCTTGAGCATCTCTTATTTGACCATAGTGCCAAATTTGTATTCTGAGGCTTCAGATTCTCGTGCCTCTCTTCCTCTTGAATCAAAATACCAGTTAATTCATCAAAAGTAGGAGGTTTCTCCCTTGCTCCGAGACCTATTATGAATATGTGATAATCTTCTAGCATACCATTTAAGATAATAGTGACAAGATCAGTGCTGGAAATTGTTTCCCCTATGTTTCCTAGCTTGTCTTTCACCTCTTTAATTCGACCCAAAAATGAACTAACAGATTCATTTCTATCCATCTTAATGCCTAGCAATTTATTTTTCAGGAACAAAATACGATTTGTGTTGCTAGTTTCATATAAATCTTTAAGGGTCGTCCACGTTTTAGCAGAAGTGTTAGCTTCTCTAATATGTGGAATTATTCTATCTTTAACAGACATACGCAACAATACCTTGGCCTTGTTTTGGCCTTGTTTTCACACTTCTCCCAATATTGGATCGGTGCTACTTTCACACCTGTAGCCGCATCTGGTTTGGCTTCAATTCCCTTCACAATGGTCCATATACCATAGTCCTCCATCCGGGTCTGCATTTTGAATTTCCAGTTAATGAAATTTGTGCCATCTAATTTGTTGGTTTCATTGAGGTGGGTCTCGGTCAGAGGATTCGCCATTTCTACAAGTGTCTTCTCGTCCAACTAAACAATGGATCCTTGTATCACCAAACACACATCAATCCTAGAGTCAGTGAATCACCAAGAATATCAAACTTTCGTCGAGTGTTGAGCAGTCCATTGCTCTTCCTTTGGATCCACCAACAGCCGATACTAACTCCAAAAAATATATCCCAAATTTGGCAGTTGATATTTAGCGAAACAAAACTCTTCAACTGAAAAACCCTTCACAATTTGGTGTGTACATGGTCGCACCAATACGACAACACCAAATGACCGACTCTCTCATGACTTGTTGTTCACTCATCTGATTCCTCCAAGACTACGACATTAACACACGACCCTCTCTTCAATGGCTTGTGACTCAGCAAACAAAAAAATGAGGCGCCTCACTCTACAAATACCAATAGAAAACACGTGACCTCAAGAACCCATGCAACTTCCTCACTCACCTATTGCCTGGGTTGTCCCTCCACCCATCCTCATGACCTACTGTTTGGACTCGACAATGGAGGAATGCCTTTTGTGTTGTCCTCAACTCGTGTCTCCGGGCTCTCACAATGGATCGACTCATGACTCGGGGCTCTCACAATGGATCGACTCACGACTCAGCATCAAAACTACACTAGATCGGATTTTCTCACGACCCTCCTCCCAAATTTGCGCTAAGAAAAAATGGGGCTCCCACAAACTCTCATGATTCCCACAAAATGGTCAGTGATGCTAGAAGGAATGAATGGGAGCATTAGTACTCGTGTACAATTGGGGGGGTGTTGGGCCAAGCATCGGTGCACAAGCACTCTTAGAAGTATTCAACAAGAGCACGAGACCTCCAAAAATTTAAATTTCGCACGTGTGATTTTTCTCAAATTAACACTCCTCTAACATTGCATTGGGGGGTGCTGGTGATTTTTCTCAAATTAATTCGAGATCTTTCTCTTGGATCTCGCCTCAAAGAGTTGGTTCTCTCAAATCTCCAACGTGGGCTCTAATACCAAATTAGAATTATGATAAAACCACTCAAGTGAGGCTACGCTCAGAATCTATTATTGAATGAGGACTGATTACATCGTTATATAGGAACTGGTTCTACTTAGGCGGTTACAACAAACACCAAAAGAATAGGATCTACATTAAATAAGATGTACAGTTCATATACGTAAATATAAATTGCTTCATTATTTCCAAGTGTAATGTGGGATGTTATCCATGGAAATAAATTCCTATGACCATGAGCCTCGACATACGTCTTAGTTTTTGTAATCCCTTGTTTTTCGTAAACATCCATATCCATACTCCCTCTTGTGGGAGACAAGCATAAACGAAGAAGAAGAAGAGAGTGTTTTACTAAGTCCTTAGAGTTCTAACAACAATGACAATGAATAAGACATGCCCGCCCTTGATATGCTAGAAATATGGTTTCAATATGCATGCCTCCAATGTAGTTTAGTTTTAATTGAATTTTTTTGGTTGGTTAGGTTTTTGTGATGAAAATTTGTTCATTTTAGAGCATTTTTTTCCACCATAAGAGATTCATTTTTCCTTGATGATGGGTGGAGTGTCGACTCAAAACATTGGAAGTTTCAAAACATTGCATATAGTTTTATCCAACAAAATTTGCTAATAATATCTCTTCTCTTTATGAGTGCCACACACCATGGAGATTGATTCCAAATATTTATGGGTTGTTATATTTTCCATTGTGGGGATATTCACACCAAATTCAATTATTCACTTGATAGGCATATACTTATTTGATGCTATATAGTGGGTCTAATGGTTAAGAATATGTGTTTCCTCCTAAAAGGTCACAATTTCAAATCCATAGAGGGGTAGGGTATGTATACCCCCATAGACTTTACTAGTCAAATTGTTATTATTATTATTATTATTTTACCAAGGCTATTATTATTATTTTTTTACGGAGGCCAAAATATTAGTATTATTGAAAAAATAAAATCCTTTGACTATTCGTACTTGTTTTATATGATCTTAAAATTCCATATAGTGTTCTGATGGATAATTAAGGAATTCTTTATTTTAGTCCAAAACCATGAGAATAGGACAATCCCCCTGTCTCACCCAAAAGCATTCAATTTTCTTAAAACATAAAGAGATTTTATTATGAAAATAGAAGGATGGCATCATTCACAAAAATGATTACAAATATTATACAACAAACTTCTGCATATATGGCTCTATACTCTAAGCAGCACACCAATGTCTAAGTAATATATATGTGATAAGTAGGATAAGAGTAGTTGAATATTTAGGGGTTTTAATTATCAATTAGGATTTTTTCTTAATAACTTGAAAACACATCAGATGAGGACACACACATGTACATGTGTTGTTAGAGAATTCTAGTTGTTGATAGTAAGTTAAATCTAGGGTAGTTTGAGTTTGAGTTTAATTAGAACTATGTTTCCTCATTTCCTTTATCTTGTTTTGTTCTATTAGAAAACAGATGATGAATACATTTTTTGTGAAATACAGTTTGCTAAAGGATCTGCAAATACTCTATTTTTTGTGTAATTTTTTTCCATGTTTCAGATTCTTGTTTGAAGTTTCATGGTATCAGAGCAGGTTGGACAACATTGTTGAAGAGAAGTTAAGTTTCCTGAAGTTGTAGAGAGAAGAATAAATTTTTTTAGACAAAGAGATGGCCACATTTGTTGCAGGAGATCCTCATAGGATAATAGAATGATTTGATGGCATTGGATTTAATCTCTGGAAACTTAGGAAGACGATGTTGATGTTGAATAAGGATTTGCTCAATATAGTAGAAGGGATTGAGACTAACCCTACACAAGATGAAGATTTGATCTGTAAGTGGGAGGAAAAGGAAGGTAAAGCTCGTTCCGATGTACCTTTAAGTTTGAGTGATAATGTTGTTTTGCATGTAAGTGAGGAAAAAATGATGTTAGTACAAGATTATATCTTTGAAGAAATTTTTTCCACTTAAAAATGCAGGAAACACAAAAGATAATAAACTTTACAAATGAGTTTAAGTCTCTCAAAAACCAATTGGAAACATGTGGGTCAGTGATTGCAGAAGAAGATGTTGTTATGACACTCGGGAGTTTGCCAGAATCGTATTCTGGATTGGTAGTATCGTTGAGCACTCAAGCTAGCCTAGATTTTCCTATAGTGATAGCATCATTACTTCAAGAAGAAATCGAAAGGAAAGATGCAGAATTGAATGATGAGAATCCTATAATGTTGCTTTCAGTGGGAAATAAGGGAAAAGAAAAGAAGAAAAGTGACAACAAGTTTAATCTCTCCTAGCACCTAGCACAATGTATCAAAGAATAGTAAAGACACAAAAGAGGAGAAAAATAAGGGAAAATGTTTTTAGTGTGGGGCTCCTAGAAATTTTAAGAAATAATGGAGAAAATGGTTAGCATGGGTAGAAGAGGTAAAGAAGAGGGAGGAAGCTGAAGCTAATATGAATTCAAGCAACGATAAAGAACAGTTTTTTCCGATCACCACATCCCGAGATTCTAATGTTTCAAATTGATGGTATTTAGATTCAGGAGAAACTCAACATGTGACACCTGAGAAAGGTTGGTTTACGTCAATAATACCCAAAGTAAGGAATGTCAATCTTGGAGATGATATCAAATGTGAGATGATGGGAATTGGAAATATCTCATTGAGGATGTCGGATGGTGCACAGAAGTGAATCCAAGATGTATGGTATGTCCCTACTATAGGAAAAAGTCTTTTGTGAGTGAGTAAKATTACCGATGATGGAATAATTAAATAGCTTGATAACAATGCATGTGTCCTAAAGGATGTGGAAGCACTAAAAATTGCTTAGGGAATTAGAGATGGTAATATGTAAAACTTATGTACAACAATACTCGAASAGGTTTTGACATCAAATGATAATGAAAAAATCATATTTATTACTTTGGCATTGTAGATTTGGACATGCAAATACACATTCACTTGCATTATTAAACAACAATGAACTTGTGGAAGGCTCGAATTTAAATTTTCCARTTGAGTTGGGAGTGGGTGAAGGTTTTTGTTTAGGTAAGCAACATATATTCCCCTTCTCAAAGAAAGGAGYAACAAGAGCTAAGGATAAAATGGAGCTCATACATTCAAATATTTGTGGTCCAATGCAAACATTGACACATAAAGGGGAAATGTATTTTATTACCTTTATTGATGATTTCTCTAGAATGACCTTCGTTTATTTTCTCAAAAATAAATCACATGCATTAGAGATGTTTAAGATTTTTAAATCATTTGGTGAGAAATAGTGAGGAAAATGTTTGAAATGTTTTAGATGTGATAATGGAGGTGAATATACCTCAAATGCTTTCAAAAAAAATTCTTCAAAGGAAGGTATCAAAATTGAGTACATTGTTCCCTATTCACCACAATAGAACGATGTGGCAGAAAGAAGGAACAAGACTCTTGTTGAAAGTGCTAGATGCATGCTTAAGATTAGCAACTTATCTAATGTCTTTTGGGCTGAAGCTGTTTCTACTGCAACATATATTCAAAAAGTGTTTCCAACTAATGCATTGCATAAGAAGGACCCCTATGAGGCATGGCATGGAAGCAATCCAAGTGTCAATGGTTTGAGAATTTTTCGGTGCCTAGCATACACACACTTACTAGGTGAAGAATGAAGGAAGATAGATGATAAGACCAAAAAATGTATAATGGTTAGATACATCTTGGATTCAAAGGGATACCGGATTTATGATCCTATAACATGAGATTCTAGTAAGAAGAGACATCAATTTTTATGAAAATTTAGTTCTATGGAAATTAGCAGAGACAAAAAATGTTAAGGAATCAAGAACGAAGTTTTATGTTTTTGGATCCAAAGAAGAGTCTAAGCATGAGGATTCCACTCCACCAATACCAATACAACATTCAATCATACAACATATGGGAAATGTGGAAGGAGGGATGCAACTTCGTAGATCAACAAGACCTGGAAATCCCACTCAAAAAGCATTAGAGTCATATGCACTTCATATAGAAATCGATGAACCACTCACTGTTCAAAAGGCATTTGGAAGTAATCATGCAACAGAGTGGAAACAAGAAATGGAGATTGAATATGAGTCACTCATAAAAAAATCAAACTTAGGAACTCACAAGTCTTCCACTAGGAAGAAGAGTAGTTGGGTGTAAATGGTTATTTAAACAAAAGTGTAAGTCATATGGATCTATATATCGCTACAAGGCTTGTTTGGTGGTGAAAGGTTACACCCAAATTGTAGGTTTGGATTATCATGATACTTTCTCACCTATAGTCAAGATAACATCCATTAGAGTTTTGTTAAGCATTGCAACAACCTTAAATTTTCATGTACATTAGCTAGATATAAAACCAACATTGTTAAATGGGTTTTTAAAGGAATAAATCTATATGGAACAACCAGAAGGCTATACACAAGAAGGAAAAGAGGCAGTTGCTCTGCAAATTATATAAGACACTGTATGTATTAAAATAGTCCTCAAGAGCATGGTATGAAAGTATTGATGGTTTTCTTCAAAATGAAGGGTACATGAGTTTTAATGTTGATTCAAATGTCTACATCAAACATGTTGGTGAGTTAGTCATCATTTTGGTCTTATATGTTGATGACACCATCATTATGAGTAATGATTTTAAAATATTAACCTTGTTTAAGGCTCAATTAGCTGCAAAATTTGAAATGACCAACTATGGTGAAATTCATTGTTGCTTGGGCATTCAAACCTCAAGAGATAGGGAGAAGAGAAAAATTCATCTTAATCAAGAAAAGTACATCAGAAACATTCTTAAGAAATTTGGAATGGAAACTTGTAAACCAATTAGTACTCCAATGGAAGTAGGTAAGAAGATTTCACTAGAAATGTGTCCCAAAACACAAGAAGAATAAAATTATATGTGTAATGTTCCATATTAGATTGTTGTTGGGAGCCTAATGTATGCAATGGTTTCTATCATACCCGATATTTCATACGTTGTAAGCATTGTGAGCCAATTTTCCAACATTCCTGAACCACAATATTGACCAATAGTTATGAGAATTTTCAGATATCTTCAAGGTACAACAAACCATGGAATTACATTCAGTGGGAGTTCATAAACATATTTTCATCTTACATGTTATTTTGATGCATATTGGGCATGCGACATTGATAGAAAAATATCAACTATAGAATTCAATTTTATCCTTAGTGGAGGTGCATTTTCATGGACAAGCAAGAAACAACCCATTGTTTCTCTCTCCAGTGCGGAAACAGAATATATAGAAACATGTCAAGCAACAAAAGAAATTATTTGGTTAAGAATATTGCTGAAAGACATTGAGGTTAATCAAGCTCAACCAACACTATTAAAATGTGATAGTCAAAGTTGCATAGCCATGACCAACCATTTGAATTATCACGGGAAGGTCAAACATATAGGGATACAATATCATTTCATCCGTGAACAAATTGTAAAAAACATTGTACAAATGGAGTATTGTACCTATGAATTGATGGTGGTCGATGCATTGACAAAAGCATTGCCAAGGATCAAGTTTGAGTTTTTCAAAGAAGGATTCAATGTAATACATCCTGATTGAAATATTTGGCTAAGTGGGAGTGTCATAAGTAGGATAATAGTAGTCGAATATTTAAGGGTATTAATTAGCAATTATGATTTTGTCTTACTGACAACACATCAGATGGGGACACGCACATGTACAAGTGTTGTTAGAGAAGTCTAGTTGTTAGAGAAGTCTAGTTGTTGATAGTATGTTAAATATAGGGTAGTTTGAGTTTGATTTTAATTAGAACTATTTTCCTCGTTTCCTTTATCTTGTTTTGTTGTATTAGAAAATAGATGATGAATACAAGTTCTGTGAAATATAGTTTTCTAAAGGCTGTGCAAATACTTTATTTTATGTGTAATTTTTTTCTTGTTTCAGATTTCTATTTTCAATTTCAATATCCACCTTTTTCATGATGTCTCTATATATCCCTAATAACCTACAAGAAAACATACGAATATTGTAAGTTTGAGATGAGACAAAAGATTGTAATGTAATTGTTACGCCAAAGGCGTATATCTATTGACAATGGACAGATTTAATAGGGGTTTAATGCTTAATAAGTTTTCTATGGACAAGATTAAATATGGCTGGAATATTCTTAGTAGTCACACAATATAAATGGCTGTGATTTCAATCATTAACTTCCTAGCTATTATAAAGACATCAGTTTATGTGTTTACTTTTTTACATTTACCTAATTATATTTAAAAATTACTTTGATAGCTAACTCATTGCCACCTAAGTGATTAACATAAATTAAAATATTAACACCACATAAATGAAGCTCAACTGTTTATTTGTTAATCAATAATAAAATTTAATATATTCTTTTAAGGATTCTTTTCATCTTATCAGCCTTTCGGCTTTGATGAGCCACAATTATGTGGTTGTGCTAGTCTACACACATCCATAAATCTATAACTACAACAGAAACAATAATCCACAGTATCAGAAGTAAAAATTTACAAATTATCCATTAATGTATTTACAAATTATCCATTAATGTAGTGAAAACTATACAAACTCTCCATTGATGCAGAGAATTTAGGTTCGTAATAGTCAATGCTTACGGACATAAATTTTCTCCAGATTGGCATGAAAACCATACATTGTACAAGAAATATCAAAGATCAAAGATAGAGCAAAGAATACTTATAAAGAATAATAGTGTACCTTATCAGTCGACAATGGTGCTCCATATTTACTTTCCTGAATCTAATATGGCGGTGGGGGAGGAGACTTGTAAGAGTAGCAGTGTGTAGGTGGCGAAGGGTAGACGAGTGGTTTGGAATGGGGAGTGGAGAACATAGGTACTTCTTTGGGGGGAGTAGGACTTACTACATGGGTTGGGGGAGGAGGAGATTTATATCCATGTGTTTTTTCTGGTGGGGATGGAGTATATTTTGGTGGTTTGTTCACTGGAGAAGGTTTGAGATGGGGAGGAAGAGGATTTGGCCATGATTTTGGTGGTGAAGGAGGAAGGGGCCGGTGAACTGGTGGAGGCTTGGCATATGGAGCATGAATTGATTTTGGCGGAGAAATATCCACCTTCGGAGGAGGTGGATATTTGTACTTGTCAGGAGGAGAGACCGACACTGCCTTACGAGGAGATTTGTTATGCACGAGCGGTGGTTTCTCCACTACTGGGAGATTGAGGACGGGTGTACGTGCAGGGGGCAGCTTATAATGGACTGGAGAAGGAACGTGATATGGAGGAGGAGGTGATTTATAATTGTAAGGCTTCGGAGGTGGGGACTTATAGTAAGAGGCAGCTGACGGATTTGCAAAATAAATGGAGCTAACAATCAAAACCAACAATAACTTGCAAATGAAAGACATCCCTGCAAGTGCAGTGATCTTCTACGCGACAATAGAGAACTCCAAAAGCCAAAATTGGGTCATATAAGATGGATATAGATGATTGGTATTTACAACAATCTTCGGATGTAGAGTGGTCGTTGGTATTCTTCTAGAGCGGTTCTGCCTCTCAATTACATTGTTTTCCCTTTTAAAACTAATTTCGAATTTTTTTAACAAGAAGTTGTTTGCTTCACGTAAGTGTCATTTGAATCTACTTTAGTGACCTTTCTATAGTCGACTTATTCTTTTACCGAACCAAATAATGTGTTTTATAGGGCTACGAAAAAAAAATCGTTCCCTATGATTCTTATTGTTATTCATGAAATATTCAGATGTGATTGGAAAATAGTTTCATGTGCAGCTATCAAACGTAAGAGAATGAAATGACATTTTTTATTCATAAATATTACCAGTGGGTACTGTCAAAATATTTTTATCTTAATTATTTATACTTAGGAATATATTTGGATTATCTCTTGGTATTAGCGAAGAAATATTTAGCCGAAAGGTGTACACCTATTGACAATGGGCAGATTTAATGATCTTTTAATCTTAAATCTTAATCTTATGGCCAACAATTGAAGATGCTGGCATAGATTACACGTATTGGAATGTGAACCCATATGAACCGTAACTATGAACCGATATGAATGTGAATGTGAACCGATATGAACCGAGCAGATATGAGATATGAACCGTAACTGTTGGGATGTGAATATCTTCATGCAGATATGAGATTGTGTTCATTTCAACCTCTATCTCCTCAGTGTTTTTCCTTGGGGAACTGGTGGAAGGCTGTGCATTCTTTAGGACAGAAGGTCCTTGAGATCATGCTGTGAGACAATAAGGTTTTTTTGTATCAATGGCCTGGCTGCCACTCATAGCTTGTAGATTAATTTTTTTTGTATTACCACTTCTCCAATAATTCTTGATGTCATTCTCCGTCCTTTTTGGTAAACTTCGTGCAATGCGAAACTACCTGACCATAAATTACGGTTTGTTTGTACTTTAATATATTAATTAAGGTTTGATTGTAAATAATATAGGGCAAAAGAGAATTAGGGTTTATTTGCAAATGAGATATGCCTTTCGGCGTTCGTCARCCACAATTATGTGGSTGTGCTAGTTTTATTATCTAAGGGAAAAAACTATTGGTTGACAACATTTTTGTATATCTTTTAGATCATAAGTTAAATTTAAATTAAATTAATATTTGTTTTTATATATAGAATTAAAATTAAATGTTACAAAAAGCATATAACTATATTAAAGATAATGTTGTCAATGACCACAAAGCATATAATTATATTAAAGATAGTGTTGGAATTTGTAAGGCCTTAGGGAGCTTACCTTGGGCATGCCCACTTCTAACATAGAGCAAATTGGACATGCAAGATGATCAGTACAAATGAAGAGACATAAATATTCATATAGTAGGGAGTTGGGTTTCCTTGGGAGCATGAGGTGCCAAGTGTCTACTATGCTCAAGGTGCCTTGCATTGAATGTCAAACGACAAAGTATTTGATAAATAATTGAGGGAAAGGCTTGGGCACTCTATCAATGAATCAAAAATCGGCTAAGGCTTAGGAGGCACACTTAGGAAAGTTGGATTGACTCACCTAAGGGGCGCAGGCACCCAAGACGACAAGTTGAATCGATGGATGGGGGTGCGCCGACATGAGGGGTGCATCAGTCCCAAAGGGCATGAAAGATGACGAGCACATGGGTTCATTTTGGCAACCAGGTTCATGAAGGGGCGCAATGATTCATTTGGACATGGGTTCAAATAGTGTCCATGATCGAGAACCCCTTTGTAATTATACATATAGAATGGTGAGTCGAATATGCACTAAGTGTAAATGTAATGAACATTTAGGCTCGTGAGCCAAGGACACCTAGTTATGTTGTTGCGTAGATCTGAACAAGTTCACGGAGAATTGTTATAAAGAGAGGGTGTGCACATTTTTTGTGTTGCACACACCTGGGAAAGTGCACACATTGCACTGTGTTGGACGCACTTGGGTTAGTGCCCATGAATGATTGAAGTGGGGCAGCCAAGGGACTAGTGAGTAGAGAAGGGGCACACTTCCTTGGGTGCGACAGGTGCAAGGGGAATGGGGGACTATAGACTAGTTGCAACAATGGACACCTAAAACTGAACAATTTGTTTGAGTTTCATACCACAACTTGTCATTGGGACCCTGATTTCCCTAGTGGAGTTGAGCCCCATCTCGGGGGTGACCTGTTGCTGGGAGATTATGAGAAACAATGTCTATGGTTGGGAGAAACGTGTGAGTAAAGGCTACAGTTGGTGATTTTCATAAAAGATAAGTGTTCTTTATGCGCTTGTCTTTTTTACTGTGTGTTTTTTTATCTATCTTTAACATGGGTTAAATCATGGTATGTCGTTGTATATAAGCATTTGTTGTTAACATGTTTAACGATGCTTTCACGTGTAAGTATGATTAATATAAACTGTATTTGTAGATATGCATGGACATAACCAATATGGTTAGTTTAATGTGCTATGTTAACCTGTTGATGTTGGTTATGAGACGGAAAGAAGAGAACTGAGTGGCCGAGTGTGCAAGGTGGTAGCATGTGTACACTAAGAAGTTGGAATTTGTGGGTGTGATGACATANATAACCAATATGGTTAGTTTAATGTGCTATGTTAACCTGTTGATGTTGGTTATGAGACGGAAAGAAGAGAACTGAGTGGCCGAGTGTGCAAGGTGGTAGCATGTGTACACTAAGAAGTTGGAATTTGTGGGTGTGATGACATAGAATTAGATTTTACTCACAGTGACATTTGAGTTTGTGTGTGACACTTAGATGGCTGTGAGCGGGTTTGTGTTGTGGGAACAATATGATAGTGCATGCAATTTATGCGTGTGAATTTGAGTTAATTCCGTTGCTTAAGGTTGTATTGAAATAAATTGTTTCTTCCACTATTATAAGTTGTGTGGTGCCTGAGGTTTAGGTCGAGTGTATTACTTCAAGTGAAACTACGTAGAGTGAGTTTAAAGTAAAATATGTGCAGTGTACTTCTATTGTAACATTCCTTACTGGTATGTTGGGATGTTGGAGTTTGGTCATTTCATAGAATGTGTAAGGTGGTAACGAGACTCAGTGGGAGACTAGGTACGTTACATAAGTTGAATTTGTGTGACGTAGCCCAGTCTGGGTGGTTGGGGATGATACAGTTTGTGAAGGGGAACGACACCCTGAAAGGACGCGACGGTATGAAATGGTGACATTTGGAGAGATTATAAGAGAAGAAGGGTGAAAACCCAAGGGATGCAAGAAGTTTGGCAACACAAAGAGACAAGGAGAGCTTTATGATTCCGAGGTAGGGGAAGAGGAGAAGATCCCTCAAGGAGCCAAGTCAGTTCACTCTGGGAGGATTTGTGCTACCTTAAGGAGGATGGTTCGATAGATAGAGTTGGGCTAATTTCTCTTGGGAATATTTTGGCTAAGTATAGAAAGGTAAGTCTCTGTAGGCATGTGTGAAGAAAAACCAAAATATGTGAAGTCTATGGAAATGGAGAGGCAAAGTCTATGGAAACGAAGAGACAACAAGTGGGCAGTTGGAGGCACGTTTGAGGTGCACCACAGGTGACAACAGAGATGGATGCAAGAGAGAGTCTTGTGGTGAAGAAAATATTCTTTGTCGAAGTTGTAAGGCGATTTGGTGGTGCTCATGTTGTAACTGTTCTTCTATAGCAAAAAATTATTTGGGTGTTAGGAACAGTTCATGTCACTCGCACTATATCTATGTTTCTCTTTCGTTTTCTCCATTTTTTATTTCTTGGTTCATGGATTTATGCTTGAAAATAAATATGAGTTAAAGCAGTTAGCAAATTTCTAAGTATACAATAGTTTCACTAAAGTAGGAGTGTGACTTGTCGGTAGTCTAGAACGAAGTATGGGTATGCTCTAGTTGAAGAGGTTAGTCTGGACAAAGTAACCTTGGTGTTTCCAAGAAGCGAAACATGAATTGTTTTGGTGTTACATGCCCTCAAGAGATGCACAATGGTAAGGCACATTATGGGGATGTGATAACACTGACCACAAGGGAAATTTGATTTTTTTTAGATACTATCAAAGCTAGAAAAGTCTTTTGGTACGAGAGTAAGACCTAAAATTGTTTTTCATTGGCTAAGAGTTCTTCTTCATCAAATGTGATAATTGTCCTCATTGACAAATAGTATTTAGTAAAGATCCTCATCACTATCTATTGACAAGTCAGCTATGACATTGTATTTATGATATTATACTAAAATAAATTAAATTCAAAATTCACATTATAGCCAGAATCACCAATCTGGGATGGCATAATGATGCCAAGTCTTGGCTAAATCTTTGGGGAATAAAATAAGTTATTATGTCGATGATATTAAAAATATTGTACAAGCTAAATTTAAGGAGATAGTAAGATATTATAAGGAGGTGGTTAACCCTAACCCTGAAGATAAAAAATATAGCCTAGCTTAAAAAAGAGAGTCACTATTGCTAAAATGAGAACTAATTCTCATGAGTTTCATAGTGAAATTGAGCATTGGGCAATCCACAAAACACCATGGCCACCAAAATGGTTGAATATGAAAAACACTTTCTTTGAGAATACCTTGTGTATACCAAAATTAAATCTTAGTTTCAAAATAGTTGGTCACAATAATGACTTTCCTCACCTTCTAAGTCAATAAAAATTAAGTGATCTAGGAAATCAAGCAATGTTTTTCAAACATCTAAATAATATTTAAAAAAAATCCAAGTAATCTCTTACTTTTCTTAAAGTGGGATAGACCGATTTTCATCTATAGTAAAATAAAGTGATCTTTTAAATAATTAACAAGTTATAATGATCTTATTTTTAAAATAAAATGTGTTTTTTTTAATTTACTAAGTCTACATTTAATTTTACATCTTACTTTATAATAAAATTTATGCAAATTTATCCTAATATCTTGTTTCTCATGTAGAAATAAAAACTGTTTATTTTAATAATTTTTTTTTATTGATTATGGTGTTTCTTTTTAATTTTAAAAATCACATTTAAAAATAAAATATGATTTTGATTTTTTAATTTAAAATTAATAATTATTTTAAAATATTTTTTCCCTTACACCTTATTTACTTCGGGGCATGCACTTGATAGACAACTAACCCTTATGTACTTAGGGCATGCACTGATAGACAACTAACACAGTGCAATGAATATTTGTATAAAGTGTTAGTAGAAGTGTTAAATGTAAGTAGCCAATACTTCCATAAGGCTTCAAAGTTGAGAGCTAATAATATTTCATAATTTATTTTTTTTCGATTTATATTAATTTTAATAAAATTAATATTTATCTTTTCCTATGTCTAACATTAGAATTCATGAAAAAAAATTGAAGTCAACCTTCGAACTAATACACTATAGTCTTCCTAGGTGGTAGGGACTAATAATGATATTATATCTTATGTTGTACTTAGACAATAAATTTTGAATAAATTACTCAACCTTCATTGAAGTTTAAATAACATTTACTAGAAGAATAAATAATGATATTATATCCATAGTAGTATTTAGACAATAAATTTTACTAAAATAAATAAATAATGACTTTAAGTATGATGATTTATGCTTAATTTAATTTATGCATTGATCTTAAATCTCTAATTAACTTATGTATTATAAATTTAGTGTTGGATAAATAATGGAGAAATTAGAATGTTGTTAGGAAGAGGTTATGTTTTTCCTATGATTTTTCATATGATTGTAACAATGTTTTTGAATGTGTAGGTTTACAAAACAACAATTCATTTTCACTAGTGACTAATTATGAAGAAAGCATGAAGAAAATGAATAAATTTATGAAGAAAATATTGAATCAATTTTTATGGTGTGGCTCCGTGAAGAAATAAAGTATTATTATGAATTATTATGAATTATTATGAATTGATGTTGCAACACTCCATTGAGGAGGATATCGATGATTCTATCCACAAAGGGAGCAACCCACTTCTGAGATGTTGGAAGAATTTGCAAGCATTAAAGCCTAACGCTTCCAAAARCTTCAAGAAATGTTGTGGACAAAGAACAATAGTGAGCTGCCAAGTTCCAAAATCAAGAAAAACAACACCAAAATGATAGTGAAGTAGAAGAGAGTCAAGATGAAACATATTTGGAGCAGCAATCCAAGGAAGAAGCTCCATCTCCATCACTCTTTGACAATAAGAAAGGTCATGATGAAATTGTTAGAGTCAAATTGTAAGCCTAGCTGAGACTAAGACCAACATGCATGTTACTTATGTTAGGCATTAATATTGTAGACAATCCATTTATGAGAAAGTGTTGGATAAATAATGGAGAAATTAAAATGTTCTTAAGAAGAGGTTATTGAGTTGTTACCTGCTTGCTTAAGTTTGATATAAAAGTAGTTAGAAATCCTATTTTATAAGAATTTGTTGTTCTACAATTATATATGTCATGAAAGATATAGTGTGTAAAGATAGTCTCACTTGTGTGAACCCTTGTGGACTCGCCCATGGTTGTGTTGTGTTATTCTCTGATTTTTTAATTTTTAAAGTACTTACTATCGAAGACGGTGGGTATGTCTACAAATTATTTTCTCCAAACTTAACATACTTACTCTGACTCTGGGTGAACAGTTTTAATCTTCATGTTTATATTGAAGTCATGAGATGCCATGATACTGTTTACATTGGAAAGTTTTTATGTTTATTCAAATTATCGGCCTTGCCTTGCCTTTCGAGATGCCGTGATAATGTTGACATTGAAAAGTTTTAACTTTATTCAAATGATGGGCATTGCGTTTGGACTGTATTTGCACAAATTGTAAGTTATACTCTCCACCGTTTTCGGGATGTGTTCATATTACTTTTCACGTTTAAAAAGAAGCTACGGTTAGAAAATTCACTTTTAACCATTCTGAATCACAGTAATATAATTTCCATTCAAATGACTAAAAATTTGCCGAAATTGAAATTACAGTAGTATCAGCCTCGTAAATTTTCAGACCAACTTGGAAAATCCGGTTTCATTGAAATTTATATGATTTGAAATATATAATGCATGAGAAAATCGGTACAAGAAGTTCATTCACTATTATGATTTAAGAGCATGTGGGTCACGGAATTCTGGACTAAAATCATGGGCTACCATGCCGGGATGGAATTTGACGGGCAAGTAAGTTAAATGTTTTTGACAAACCATCAACATTTTTAATGAAATCTGTCAAAACGTGTATCTGAGTTGCGAAAACTGTCAAATTTGAAGGGTTGTTGGGATTTGAAATTCCAACCCTGCTACCATGCTCTCTCACTTTGGGCAGTGTGCGATTCGATTTTTGAACGTACAGGATACGAAGATCATGAGATACAGATAGGTATAATATTTCTTCGATCGACAGCAATTTGGATGGCTGGCAGCCACTGGAATTGTCTCGTCGCATTTCTTGTGGCGATGTATCCAATAAAAGCAGACTCTTACGTGCATTGCATTCAGATGGGTAGAACAGGGTCACGAACGTCGTCATATCTCGTTTTACCACAAATCCAATACTCGATTGAGTGACTGAGCTAAATAAGCTCGGGAGTCGGTGTAGCCATGACATCCTCACCATATTGCACATACTCGTTTTGTAACATACCTGACAGCCTTGTCGCCCTAATCGCTATCAAGATTAACAAGTTGTTTGAGCTATTTTCCTTCGAAAGAAAGTGCTCTGCATGTGCCTGATGCACCTAGACAGCTTTTCACTCCTGTAAAGGCCATGTAAGCGCATTTGCCCAAGCATTGTCTATTTCAACAGTTGGACTTCCAGGTAAGAATTACCAAATTGACAAAGGTTTTGCACCTACCTAATAATCAGCACGTCACCATTGGAGTAACTGCAATAAAGTACTTTGTCGAGACTCCATTTCGATGCAAAAGAGTCCCTTTTCCATATAAGAGATTGCCTTGATATAAAATTTAACGATGAGTATGTTAACAATGATAGGTGATACTGCCAGCTAGTCAAAGTATCACTGGTAAATGCATTATTAACAATGAGACGTTAAGCTGCAAACTAGTATAAAGTATTGAGGTTTTAGATTTTTTTAGGTTTTAAGTTGGATGTCCCATGCGATAGTTTTATTCCTCTATAAATAGTTTCCACCTTCAACCCCTCTCCATGAAATTTGAATTACTGATCTGGTGGGGACTAAACTTCACACAAACCAATTGATCTACACCTCATGGATTAAAGGTATGACATTGTTATACAAACTATGCTTTAGAGATGTTTAGTTAAATGGAAATCTATTGACAATATATTCATCAACAATGTAATATTTTGAGACATTTGAAGTTTTAAAAGATTGAAAAAGAATAATATTTACTAGGTCAAACATGTTCTTGAAGTTTCTAGAATCCAAAAAATCAAATTAGGATTTTCTTTTAAGATGGCCTCACAAAGCCATGTCTTTTACATTGTACTCCAAAATGTACCATATGAATGAATAATTATATATGACAATTTTAGATGATTTTATAATATAATCATTTTGTTACATAATTATGCTATAGTAATGTGGTTGACACATGTATTAATTCATTTATTCATAATGAATATGTAGCTATAAGTGCATCCTCCAACAATTCAACAACTCCTTTGCAATCAATTGTACTAATAATCTCCCAATGTTATTACAATGTACATTCATAACCTATGTATTTTTTAACAAATGCAAGAGTGGAGGAAAATATAGCAAAGAAAATGTCATTATGGCAAGTGTAGGATTTAAACACATGAAGTATGTAAACTAAATGGGATGCTAATTCCCATATTCATAAGAATGGACAATGCTCATAACACATGAAATCAAGTGGTGATTCATTAAAAACAAGTATCTAAGCTTCTTTGGGAAGCTTTTATTAAGTGACACATAAAATAATGCATACATAAATACCTTAGAAGGGTACACCATATTAGGGAATATCTTAGAGCCAACTAGAATAGAGATGAGTTTAATCTTTAGATGATGAAATCAAGTATTGTGTGATGAACCAATGTTCATTCACCATAGGAGCATTGGAAGCGAGGACATTGATGAGTTATTAAAAATTTCATCATTCTTTTAACATTTTATGATATTTGTTATCTTTTATAAATGACAAGTGATTTCAAAAATTTACATTTTTTTTAGAAACAGATTGGAACCCCTTAAAAAGACTAGAAATGAATCAATTGTAATAGTTGGCAGCCGTAGAATATGCTCATCTATGCAAACCACTATTGGAATTTCAAAATCGTAAAGCCCGTCAAATTTGATAGTTTCAAACATTATGATGCTAATTTTGGTTGATGATTATATATGAAAAATTTCACAGTATTTAACGGAAAAATACAAACACCAATGAAGAGAAATGTGCTCATCAAATTCCATCCCTAGATTAAAAAGGCTAGAAATGATTAAAATTTAATAGCGGGCAGCCACAAAATATGCTCATCTATAGGAACCACTGTTGGAATTTCAAAATGGTAAAGCCTATCAAATTTGAGAACATTGTGACACTAATTTTATTAAGGATTATATGAAAAATTTCACCTTATTTAATGGGAAAATATGAACAAATTAACATGTGAAAATCAATTTGCCCTTCAAATTTAATCCATGAAGTGACAATATGAAACAAATTAGCAAGTGAAAGACAATTTGACCATCAAATTCCATCCCTATAAATCACACATGAAGTGACACTATGAAGGTATCATTTTAGTGGGAAGCACACTCGGTATATAGTGTTCGCAATATATTATTTACGCCTTCAGAATGTCACTTCATTGTTTTCTCATTGTTGTGTTTTTCCGAAGCTGTTTACGTCATAGAGGATCCAGGCCTGGAATTTGACGGGCTACAACCCGTCTTTTGTGTCCCAACCCATATTTGACATGATAGTTTAAAAACAACAAGTCATTGTTGACTTGCATTCATATTATAAACCTGTCAAATTGACATGTAACCAGATGGATTACCCATGTGAAAAAGGCTAGTGGTATGTATGTGCATTGTAGGGTTACCATTTGGGTCCCTGGTGGAAGTAGGAATAAAAGTAAATGCTAAAGGTAGGAATAAAGTAAATTCCATTAATTCTAGAGGTAGGAGTAAATTAAATACGATTAAATGAGTAGGAGGGAGGGTGCAACACTACGACATCACCAAAAGTCAAATAAAAAAAAAAATCGAGAGCCATATTGCTATCACGATTCATGCCCATTAATTTCAATTCTTGAGGGCGTTCTACTAAACATTTTAGTATGTGCGTATATTTTCCTGGCACTGGCAGGTATTTGGGACTCGAGTCTTGGGCATATACGGATCCGATGTCGCGGAAGGGTCATAATCCATTATCCTACTCTATGTTGCTTGTATTTGGTGGTTAAAACTTGAGGGAGATATTTGTTCTTGTTATTTTCTCTCTGTTGCTCATATTTCGTGGCTAAGGGCGATATCAATGGAATCTTGCATGTGCTTGCTCTCAGCTACTCATATCTAGTGGCTAAGGGAGATATTAGTGCGAGGAGGTGGTGTTTTCTCTTTGCTTCTTATATCTGGTTACTAAGGGAGACATAAATGCTACGAGGTGGTGCGAGGAGTTGGTGTGTATGTTAACAACATTAAAATAAATATTTTTGTACCGAGTCTCAAACAATGGTATTGAGAGAGTTGCACGGGAACCTATCAATCACAACAAATCTCGTGGTAAATAGCTGGCTATTGTGGTTGGCTCCATCATTTATGCATTTCTACAGTAGACCAGGTTTGTGGAATAGTGTAGGTTGTAGAAGGTTATTTGCTTGTTTTGTGGATTGTGGGTTGTTTTAAGTTTTAGATCCCAGGTTAAGGTTTTTAGTTAGTTGCAGGCTGCCAACCATACTCAAGTTAGGGTTTTAGCTAGCTATGGATCAATGAATAAACAAATATAAATAGAACTTGCTAGGAGATTAACTACCCTCAGCCAAAACATTGATAATAATTGATACACATAAAAAAAAAAATGTCACTTATAAATCTGTAGAAAAGGTAAAATGACATCCATGAAAAACAAATAGTTGTCATCAAATTTGCACGTGACAGGAAGGAAAATTTGAAATTCCAAGCCTGAGTGGATCTCTATAGGATATTTTAAATGTAAACATTGTCTCAAATATAGGATGCAACACCCAATCCCCACATGGCGATGCCGACAGGTTTCAGTAGAAAACTTTTTGAACAACATCACTACCTATTGCAAAACATCAGAAACAACTGTAACAACGATGACAATCAGTATAACGCACCTTTGATTTTAGGGCATGAATTTTTTTTTTAAGTAGAGGGAACGTGATAATAGTATTATATTTCAGTGTGGTGACCAAACGTCTGATCTGATTTAAAGTACGAGATGACCCACGTCCTTTAAATGAACAAAATTCCAAACAATGGATATGTCACATCACAATCTCGCACCGTCGCTTCATCGTCCCATAAATTATTTTTCGAGCTCTTATAAATACAAGGGTCGGACATGGAAGCAAGTGATACCAACATATCAACTGTCTATCAGAGTACGTCCAATTTATTATTCCTTGTCGTAGGTGTAGAGGGAATATAGCGATCGATAAATCATTGACTTCATATTAGTTTGTCATTTGACCACAAATATTTCCATATTATCTATTGTTGGAACTAAGGAACTGAAAACATTGATTTTTATATAAAAATAAGTAACATATTTGTCATGATCTGATTGGAAAAGGGATTGGAGGTCTTATTGCCATCTTCGCTATTCCCAATGTTATATATGTTGGCATATCCAAAGTATTTGATCGTATATGGTCTTTTTGAAATATATATGTTCTTATGCATTCCTCGAAGGTGGATTAATACTAGCATTAATTCGAATGTTTGGTTTAGCATTTTATGCTAAGTAAATTTATGGAAATGTTTGATATGGTAGCATATCCAAAGTTCCGCTTTGCAATGCATTCTCTGGTGTTCGAACTATTGTTACAAAAAATATAATTATTTTTTTGGGATACGTCAGAGACCTGCCACTTTGAATTTTTTTCTTAAATGTTTACAGTGCATTTATGATAGACTTAAATGTTTACCTAGTAGGATTGGTACTATTGAATGGTTACTTAATAGGCTTGTTAGAAGACATTTTCTTCCGTTTTTTAAATTTCTATCCTCCAGCGGCATTGCTAGTTCACTGGTCCATGCTTGTTTTTTGCATGCCACTGATTTCTTATTTGCATGTTGTCGTTGTTGTTTCTTGCCTATTTGTGTTGTTGTCGTTTGAACGTTTGGGTTTCTGCAATCATGATTGGAATGTACATCGTTCCTGGGGGAGTGGTTGTTGCTTTCTTCTTTCTTCGTTGTATGCTTCTTATTGTTGCTTGATTCGAGTTTGCAGGGTTCCGACCCTACGCCTGCACTTGGGCCTTTTGGTGCTTCTTAGCTGGGTTCTTATTTGGCGCTTGTTCTTGTTTTCCCAGGGTTTGAAATGTTGGGATGCTTCATCTATGGTTGGATCTCTCGTTACATTTTTTTTCATTGCAGTTTGCATAGACTACTATTAAGATAAAATAATAGACTAAATAATTGCAGGCGATGTAAATTGCATCTGTTACGCATTGATGCAGATTTTGTTGGCCTCAAAATATATTTCATAGCTGCTGATGCTTTTTCCATGGATTTTGTGTTACTATGATTTCATAGCTATGAGAATGCCTTTTGTTGTGTGGGAGATATAGTTGTTCACTCACTTTTACATTACTGTTGTAAATTGTGTTTGACTCTAGTTTATCGTGTTTATGTGGTCATTCTGAGCGACCGTTGTTCATTTGCATACTTTGCGAGTTTTATGGATGCGGCTTCGCGAATAGGTTCTATCGAACTATGACAGGTCGCGTTCGGTGTATACATTAGCTTTCCTGAATTAGTTTTCTTTAAAAGAAGGCCTCCTCGACAAAAGAGAATGTAATTTATGAAATTATAGGTTTCCTGGATAGCATAAGTCAAATTGGGATTATAAAGATAAAATAACAGACTAAAGAATTGCAGACGATGTAAATTGCATCTGTTATGTGTTGAAGCATAGTTTGTCGACCTCAAAATATATTTCATAGCTGCGGATGCTTTTTCCATGGATTTTGTGCTACTATGGTTTCATAGTTATGATATTTCCTTTTGTTGTGTGGGAGATATAGTTGTTCTCTCCCTTTTACTTTCCTTTTGTAAACTGCATTTGACTCTAGTTTCTCGCATTTATGTGGTCATTCTGAGCGACGACCATTCGGTTGCATACTGAGCCAGTTTTATGGACGCGGCTTCGTGAATAGGTTCTATCAAAATATGTCAGGTCGTGTTTGGTGTATACATTAGCTTTCTCGAATTAGTTTTCTTTAAAAGAAGGCCTCCTGGACAGAAGAGAATGCAATTTATGAAATTATAGGTTTCCTTGACAACATAAGTCAAATTGGGCTTATTAAGATAAAATAAAAGACTAAATAATTGTAGACGATGCGAATTGCATCTATTACGTGTTGAAACAGAGTTTGTCGGCCTCAAAATATATTTCATAGTTGTCGATGTTTTTTCCATGGATTTTGTGTTACTATGTTTCATAGTTATGAGATTTCCTTTTGTTGTGTGGGAAATATAATTGTTATCTCCCTTTTAGTTTCCTGTTGTAAATTGTCATTGACTCTAGTTTCTCACGTTTCTGTGGTCATTCTGAGAAACCATTGTTCGATTGCATACTTAGGCAGTTTTATGGATGCGACTTCGCGAATAGGTTCTATCGAACTATGACAGGTCATGTTTGGTGTATACATTAGCTTTCCCAAAACAATTTTCTTTAAAATAAGGCCTCCTGGAAAGAAGAGAATGCAATTTATGAAATTATAGGTTTCCTGGACAACATAATTTAATGATCGTGGGTTCTCGGGGTGGTGGGCTAAAAATTGGGATTATGTTGTTCCGTGCCCTGCAAATAACACAGAGAGTTCTGCGATCATTCTGACCAACTGTAGTTCAATTCCATACTTAGCCAGTTTTATGAAAGTGGTTTCGCGGATAGGCTGTATCGAACTATGGTGTATACATTAGCATTTCTGAATTAGTTTTCTGTAAAAGAAGGGCTCCTGGCCAGAAGACATTGAAATTTATCAAATTATAGGTTTCTTGGAAAGCATAAATTAAACATAGGAAATATGTAATTTTATAAAGTAGATATATAAAGCATGCATGGAGCCCTCATCCCATACTTAGCCAGTTTTTGCATCGCGGGTTCTCTGGGTAGGCGACTGAAATTTGACAATCGGAGAGTTTTGCGATATACAAATTGATAATCGAACTTGCAGGCTATTTGAATTTGAAGGGCGTCATGTCCAAAAAATTTAGCATTATCGAAATAGTTCACTTTAGATACGTTCTACATACCCTAGTGGACAAAAAACACAAAAAAAATGGTAAGCATTTTTTGGATCGCAGGCTCTCGAGGTGGCGGGCTCTAAGTTCGTTCTCTATTGTTCCATGTCCTACAAATATCACAGAGAGTTCCGCAATATACAAATTGACAATCGGACTTGTGGACTATTTGAATTTCAAGGGCTCATGCAAAAAAAACTGCCATTCTCGAATTACTTTTCTTTATGTACGTTTTACATACGCTTGTCGACAAAAATAGAAAAATAGTAGTGATGTATGTTACATAGGGCTCCATCCCCACTATGGTCAACACTTCCCAATACACATTAAATATGCTTTCAAAAGTCAGAACCAACCAAACTGGTTCAAAAATATGGGCTTTAATAACTGGAAAGCTCGAGGACATCTCCCATTAAAATGAATAGACAAGTGAATATTATGGGATCCGGTAATTTATTTTTTCCTGCGTTTTGAATTTGCGCAATTTTTTTTTTTTTTCCTTGTGCAGTTTTAGTTTTCTTAAAAGCTTCATCATAGTTCACGAACGTGTCGCCTACAGAGGCCTTGACGTGATGTCCCTCTTTAATATTGTGCATTTTTAAATGATGGACTTTAATAACTGGAAAGATCGAGGACATCTCCCATTAAAATGAATATACATGTGAATATTATGGGATCTGGTAATTTATTTTTGCCTGCATTTTGAATTTGCGAAATACTTTTTATTTTAATTTTTGGCTTGTGCAGTTTTAGTTTTCTTAAAAGCTTCAACATAGTTCAAAAGTGTGTCACCCACAGAGGCCTTGACATCATGTGCCTCTTTAATATTGTGCATTTCGAAATGATGGCCTTTAATAACTGGAAATGTCGAGGACATCTCCCATTAAAAAGACTAGACACGCGGATATTATGCAATCAGGTAATTTCTTTTTCCCTGCATTTTGAATTTGCGAAATACTTTTTATTTTATTCTTTTGCTTGTGCAGTTTTAGTTTTCTTAAAAGCTTTAGCATAGTTCACGAACGTGTCACCCATAGAGTCCTTGACATCATGTCCCTCTTTAATATTGTGAATATCTTAGATGTCATATTTGAGAATCTGCTCGGATATGAGAATTTTAAAACGTATTGCTAGTCACTATTGAGCATACATATTCAAACATATTGGCATTAATAAGTGAAAATATCGAGAACATCTATCAAAAATTTGCGCTTTAGGGTGAATTCATTCTAATGTTCTTGGTCATGGACTTGTAAGACAACTTAGAGATGTGATTGAGGCGCAGATGAAAGAAGAGAGATTGGTTTTATGTGACGTGACCTTTGAGTAAAAAAAAAAAATTGTTATACAAGAGAAACTCAGAGATGACGAAAAAAAAAGAACAAGTATGTTCTGGTTGGTGTTCTCCCTATGTTCGATGCTTTGGTTGGTTGAAAAGGCTACCTGGAGATTTGTTGGTTGAACTTCTTTGTTTTCTTGTTGGCAATTGTAATGGATTTTGAGGTCACGTGCAAAATAGTTCTTCGTTTAAGTAGATAACTTCTTCCAACAACACAGATTTGGCAAGTGTATTGAATTGTAGAGATTGCAAAAGTATTTGTCTACCTCGAAGGCGGGTAACAAAAAATGTTTGGGTGGATACAACGACATATTATCACTACAAAAGTTTCTACTTCATATTTTGATGACCTGCATGTGGGTCTAGTAGCCGACTTGACATGAATCTATGTTCTTTGTCAAAGTTTGTTCGGTTTCCTCTGGATGTAGTTGCAGAATCCAAATATTTGGCGTCACCTCTCAACATTTAAAACCTTTCTATGGGCCACCATACCTCCACCGCTATGAGAAAAGATATATTCTTATTCCATCTGCAACATTTGATACACTTGCCAGACCCGTGCTGGTGCATTTTGCAGCATTTGATGCACTTGCCACACCTATGCTGCCCGAAGAAGTTATGTACCTCAAAAGAGTTGCATTTTGCATCTGGGTTGGACGTTTCTTCCAATTTATTGTAATAAAGCAAAGAAGTTCCACATTCAAATCCTCAGTCAGGCTTCTCAACCAACTAGACGATCAAATACAGGGAGAATACCAGTCACTACGTACCTGAATTTGTTTCCCCTACCTTAGATGTTGTGACATAAAACGACTTTGTCCACTTTGAAATCAGCCTGAATCACATTTCTAAGTTGTCTCAGATGTCAAGGGTCAGGAACATTGCAAGGAAAGCACCTTAAATCCAAACTTTTCGATGGTAGAGGGAAATTAATACTTGACAAAGAATGGAATGTTGAATAAGAAACCATTGCAAGCAGACCATATCTGGAAGAGAGAAGGTATTCAAAAAACTGGGATATATGTACTTGGCAGCATCGATTAAGTATAAAACCCAAAATTGATATTGAACTTGTTTTTTACAAATAAAGAGTTTGAATGTCAAGAAAACTGTGAAGATGCTTCATCAATGTACATATCTTTTATTGGTCGATGACAGGCGAAATGGAATTGTTGTCGCAAATAGCCTCAGCTGTATTTTGTAGCCCATCTTATTTGAATATAGAATAATTTAAGTTTATTTTTTAAGAGTAGTTTTCAATTTCTCGTATTTTTTTTAATTGTATTTTGTACCTTCTTCCCCTGTGTCATTAAACATGAAGGAAAAGCTTTTGTTTCTGATGCCCACTACTTCAATCTAAATAAAACTGGTATGTCCTTTTTTTACATTTTACATTTAAGAATATTTTTTTCATAGGCCATACTTATGTGTTGTCAACCCTGTATTTAAAAAAAGAAATTGATGGACCCGTCCTGCTCCAATTCTCCGAATTCCGTAAATAGAATCAATTAATGGGTTACAACAAGGTAGTTGAACTGTTGATGCAATGTTCCTATGAAGTATGTTGGATATATTGCAACTTCTTCTATTTGATAATATCTGTGCATATATACTAATATCAGTACTATTGGAATAAATACAAAAAAAATTATCTTCGGCAAAGCTTAGGAAATTATGTTTGGGTTTGCGGTATTAAACAACTATGTCCATTGTTCCATCATATACATCTTACAGCCTAAGAAATTTCGTAGTCTGCAATTTATGCTTTAATTACTTAAAGTCACACCAAATTTTGATTGCATTTAATTTAATTTAGATATTGATGTTTATGGAGATCCGACGTTTGCTGATGTCATTGCAATGGATACAAGATGAATAGATGATACAGAGTTTATCTCGCTGAGACCAAAATGAAAATTCATGTTTCTTGTTGCACTATGTACATCTTGCAGTCAAAATTTTCATGGTTTCAACGAAATTTGTGAGCCGAAGAGCATCTTGCAAATTGGGTGATCATTTGCATTTGAAACAAAACCAATCCATTAATATATATTAGTATGAATACTATTTAGATAAATAAGAAAACTTTCTCCATCGATAGATACTAGTATGAAAAATATTGAAATAGATATCAAAACTTTGTCTTGGAAAATACTTAAACAGTTATCTAGGCACCAGGCCCTGGGTTCACGGTACCCAACACCTATGTCCCCTATTTTGTCATATACATGTTGCAGCCAAAGAACTTCAGTGATCTTCACTTAATACTTTTACTAGTGATAACCCACCAAAGGTTAAAAAACATTGTCATTAATAAACAAAAAAAAAGGATTTTTCAACTCTCAGATACTTATCTCTTTTCCTCTTTTTATTTTCCTGTCCATTATGGCTGACATATCTTCATCTCCATCTGTATCTTCACATGACAAATATGACCAACCGCTGAACCTTTCCATACCTAGGCAATTTTATGGTCGCGGTTACCGGATCGGCGCATACGAACTGGCATTTTCTTCTTCCCACTCATTATCGCTTCCTGGATATATACTTACTTCCATTTTTATGGTATTAGGTTCCAAAGTTGGCGGGTTGATATGTATTCATCTCCATCTATATTCTGGTACAACAGATCCGACCGACCGTTGTTCCTTTCCATACTAAGCCAATTTTATGCCCGTTGTTGCAGGGCTTGTGCTTGCGAACCCAACTGCTTATCGTTCCTCTATATACATATTGCACTCAAAATATCCATGATCTACAATTCCATCGTGGGTTCCTTGTATACATTGATTTCATTCAAAGTATCTGTTGTTACTTTCCATCCCTAGCAACTTCGCGTCCTTCCTGATATACATCAACAATGATCTTACTAGTGACAAGTGGAGACAGTGGTATGAAAGATACTTCCATGATTTGCAATTCATGCTTTAACATCTCCATATATATCCTTCCACGACAGATCCAACCGACAGTTGTTCCTTTCCATACTTAACCAATTTTATGCCCATCGTTGCAGGGCCAGCGCTTGCAAACCCAACTGCTTATCGTTCTTCTATATACATCTTGCACTCAAAACATTCATGATCTACAATTCCACCGCGGTTTCCTCATATACGTTAAGTTCATTCAAAGTATTTGTTGTGGCTTTCCATCGCCAACAACTTCACCTCCTTCCTGATATACATCAACAATGCTCTTAGTAGTGACAAGTGGACAGAGTGGTATGAAAGATACTTTTGTGATCTGCAATTGATGCCTTACCTGGTCAAAACTCAGCAACGTTTCGCAAGCATTTGCATTAATAATCAAACACTAGATGTTCTTCTGCGAGATACTTAGTTCTTTTTCCCTTCTCTTCTTCTCATGTATTATATACAATTCCACTGCGAACACCTCCGTCCTTTTTTCCTTATTTTCCTCTCGTGTATTATGGGACTATAAAATATGGACATGATATTTTATAGAGCATGTACAAATTATGCATTCCATACCTAGTGACATTTTGGATCGCCGGAGTTCTTGGAAGCGGTAGGGCTCAAAATTGACCTCCATTAATTTAAATTGGTGTACAAATAGCACCCAAAAGTTCCACGATATACAAAATGACAAAGCGAACCTGCGGACTGGCTGACTAAATATTTCACTTCTATTGTTACATTGTCCTCGAATAGTGCTCAGTTCGATATATAAATTGACCTACCGAAATCACGAAGCTGACAGGTGGAGATTGCCATTGTTCCACCGGATGTTAATCGCGTGAGTATCTAGCGATTATCCGGGGTGGAGATTGCCATTGTTTACGGATGTTAATCCTTGTGAAGTATCTAACAGTATCTAAAAAATTATTTGGAATACTAAATTATCTCTTAGTAGTGACAACTGGACACAGAGGTATGAAACAGTTGGGATTGCACTCTCTACAATATAGAAATTGACTATCGTACATCGTCCTCTCTTTCGTTTTACAGATTATGCATTCAAATGTTCACAATGATGAAATTAGAAGTTTCGGGCCTCGCCTCCTCTGCAGACACCTTCCAGCCTGTTTTGGATCCTCCTATTGTCGGGTTCATGAAATATGCAGCTCCAACGTTGGCGGGTTGACATATCTTTATATCCATCTATATAATCAGACGACGAATCTGACCGAGTGATGTTTCTTTCGATACTTGGACAATTTTATGTCCACGGGTGTCGGGTTGGGACCAATTTCATCTCCATCTATATCCTCGCATGGAAAATTGGACCACCAGCTGTTGCTTTTCATACTTAGTGAATTTTATGCCCACGGTTTCTGAGTTGGCCCAATTGAACTTTGTTCCTTTTTGTTCCTTTATATACATATTCCACTCTAAATTTCCATGATCTACAATTCCACCGATAACTATTCGATCCTTTTTACCTTTTTTTCTTCCTGTGTATTATGGGACTATAAAGTATGGACATGATATCTTATAGAGCATGTACAAATTTCACATTCCATACCTAGCGACATTTTTTATCACGGTTTCTCACACGGGCGGGCTCAAAATTGGGCCCCCATTGTTGCATGTGTTACAAATAGAACCCACAAGTCCGCGATATACAAATTGACAAGCAAACCTGTGGATTGGCTGACTCAACATTGCACTTTTGTTGTTTTGTGTCCTCCAAATATCGCTTCAAGTTATGCGATATACAAATTTACACACGGAATGCAGGGTTGGCGGGGTGGAGATTGCCATTATTTACGGATGTTAATCCCTATGAAGTATTTAGCAGAATCTAAAAAAGTATTTTCAATACTAAATTATCTTATAGTAGTGACAACTAGACACAGAGGTACGAAACATGTGGCATCACACCCTGCACAATATACAAATTGACTACTGGGTTCTGACATCATCTTCTCTTCCATGTTACAAATTATGCATTCAAATGTTCAGAACGATACAAGTTGAATGACGGGGACTTGTGTCTTCTGTAGACACGTTCTCAGCATGTTTGGATATTCCTGTTACCAGGTTCACTAACTGTGCAACTCTTGGATATTGTTTTGGGTTGGCATCAACCGTTGTTGTACCACAGTTCACAAATGTTTCAAAGTATCTGTCGCTGCCTCAGTTGGCATCCGACCCTCTACAATATAAAAATTGACTACCTAGTTCACATCTTGTACTCAAAATTTTTGTGATCTACAATTCCACCGCCGACTCCTTTGTCCTTTTTCCCTTTTCTTCTTCCCCTATATTATGGCTCTCTGGTTATATACTTGGTCTCTTTTATATGATCGTAGGTTCCAGCATTGGCGGGCTGACTTCTTTATCTCCATCTATATAATCAGACTAGGAATCTGACCAATCTCTATTGCTTTCCATACTTCGCTAATTTTATGGCCGCGGTTGTTGTGTTGGCAATCTACAATTCTACCGCGGGATCCTCGAATTCACAAGCTTCACTATACCATGGTTCAAAAATGTGATTCTTAATATACATTGGTTATGCTCTTACTAATGACTCTTACAAGTGACGACTGCACAAAGCAATATGAAACAATTCACATCCAGCCCTTCGCAATATAGAAATTGACTATCGGGTTCCGACATTGTCCCCTCTTCTGTGTTACAGATTGTGCATTCAAATGTTTGAAACAATACAATTTGACCATCGGGACCTCACATGTTCTGGGAAGACCTTCTGACCCTATTTTGGATCCTCATGTTCACGGGTTCACGAAATCTCCAATCCTTAGTCAGTGTTTCGGGTTGGTGCATTCAAACTCTGCTACTTCTTGTTCCGTGATATACATAATGCACTCAAAATTTACATGATTTACAATTCCACAGTGGATTCGTTGGTCATTTTCCCCTTTTCTTCTTCCCTTGTATTATTTCTTGGTGGTTATATACTTAGTCGCCTTTCTATAAATGCAGGTTCTAGCCATGGCGGGTTGAGATATCTTTATCTCCATCTATATAATCACACAACGAATCTGACTGACTGGTATTGCTCTCCATACTTGGCCAATTTTATGGCCACGGTTGACAGGTTCGCGGTTTCGAACTCTGATTCTTGTTACGTCATGTACATCTTGCACTCAAAGATTTCATGATCTACAATTCCAGTGTGGGCTCATCGAACTCACAAGATTCACTCTACCACTACTCACAAATGTTTCAAAGTATCTCTTGTTGTCTTCCATCCCCACTAACTTCCTGTCCTTTCGGTTGTTCTACAATACCCTCTTTGTTGTTACGCGTATTGCACTCAAAAATTTCTAAGACATACAATTTGACCCTCGCGCCCTCACCTTCAACAGTTGTACCTTGCAACACTATTTTGTAGTGGTTTTTTTCCCCTGCCCGCAACCTGCGTACTTTCTTACTATGCAATTAGAAACCTTTCATGCTAACAACTGACCATGCAGAAACCGTAAACATTGTCATTAATGGGCGAAAATCTCAAGGAGATATCCCATTATTACGCATTAAACCAATATGTGCGGAGAGTTATTTTGTCCCTTCCAATTTTTCATCTCGAACATGCATCCTCGTGTTGGATCGCTAAAAAAATCTATAATGCTTATTTGCTCATTGCAATATCCACCATGTTCACATTTCTATGTATGCAATTAGTAGTGTTTAATGTTAACAACACATCATGCAAGAACCGTCCAAATTGTCATTAATCAACAAAATTCTCGAAGACATCTCCCATTCACAAGCTTTCGACCAAAATTTGCGCAGGGTTATATTATCCTTTCCAACTTTTCATTTCATTCATCGTCTAGAACAAATAAACATTCTTGTATACTTATGGAATCAGGTCGACAACAGTTTTGTGGAGATACAGTAAATATGTTTGCACAAGAGGACTAGAAGTTCCAGTGGACCAGGGCATACTTTTACTATTCATCCCATTTCTCCCATAACGAAGTGATTTGGACCTCTGGAATCGCTTGTGCAGGCTGCGTCCCTGAGATTTTTGACTGTAAGGAGGTGGTCTCTTGGTGCACCTAAAAATATATTCCAGGCCAAAGAATTATTCCACTACGCGACCATTCTCCTGTTTCTTTGTCACCTCAGGTCTTCCACGAGATGTTAAAATTGTCGAAACCAACATTGACATTCAGAGGACAAGACTGCAAGTAGTTTCTAGAAAAAAATCATAATGGGTTGGACATCTTAGCCGACTTCCTCGAAGACCCGACAATAGTTCCTGAAGATATCACAAGGCTGTAGGTAAGCTCCTTTAGAAATCCATTCCAAGAAATTGCTTGGTTGTTTACAAGAATAAAGGGACATGCATCCACAACAAGCATTTCCCATATAATTATTTATATTTTGTATTTGACAGTCAAGGAACGATACATTTTTGATTGGGGGAAGCTAATTTCCATTGAGCTATGTTCCTAGCTGTCACGATTCAAAGACTCGAATAAATTTTATATGTCATACTACTTGATTTTCACAATTGTGTGTTGTTGCCAGTTTCCAAAACTTTCTCTTTCCAATAAAATAAACTATGGATTTGACCCAGTAACATTCTGGCACGAGGCCCTGTGGAGACACAAGGCCTCCCATTGATTTTATGAAGTTTTTAATGGCTTTGTCTCAGTTTTCAAAGATTTACTGTTAAGTAAGGATGCTCCGCGGATGTCTGGCCAGACAAGCAAGTTTTTGAACAAGAAGGGCACACTTGAGCAAGAGGAAAATCGCAGTGTCCTCATGGTTTTTGGATGTAAGGAAAATATTCCCTTCCTTCCATGCCACATCACGAACAAGATGTTTGTTGCAGAAATAATAAGGCAATACAACCATTGGTTAAATTTTTTCTATGACAAGAAAAAAAAACAAATCATTCCTTTGCCTTGGAAAGTCAGAGACTTCGTGTGCAGAAACATCAACAAGATTGACAATTTTGCCACCCATTTCAAGAAATTGAACCTAACGTATGCTGAAAGGCTAAAAGGGTTCGACCCTAATGGCATTTTTCGATAACATTTACTGGGTGTTGGCTTTAACACCTCTTTTATCCATAGACACCTGACCCAAGACAAGGACGGTGTCGACAACAATTATGCTTCTGCCGATTGCGACGTAGAGACATTGCAAAGCACGATTGAATTGTATAGACAAAATGAAAAAGTATCCAGTGAGAAGAGTACCCAGTCCCTTGCTAGCACTCTCAAGAGCACGACATCACAGAGAATCACTTTGACAGGCCACCCTAGTAAGAAAGTAACCCGTAAATCTTCGAATAGAGGAGGAGATAAGAACCCTCCTCGCATAAATATTGATAGTTCTCCCAAAATTACAGTAGCGAAGAAGAGAAAAAACAATGCAGAGTAGGTGGAGGAACCCGAAATTGAAAGTGGAAAACTACAACTTGAAATTGAAGCTGAGCATATGCAGAAAATTGGGTCATCCACAGTGGAAATATTTGAGACCGATTTTTTTGACATAGATGAATCGTTCGTAATCCAGAGCGCTAGTTTTGACAGTGAATCTAAAAGTATGGTCATTGGAAAGAGAGATGTCACAAACAAGAAAGGAAAATCTCGCACAGTGATTGAATTTAGCGAAATGTCGTCGTCCCAAATATGCTCATTTCACCAGGTAATCGATGACATTCTTTCTTCTTCCATTGGAGGAATGGAGATGGATAATGGAAATATGAAACACTACCTCAACGAATTTGAGAAGGATTTCATTGCAACACCAGAATTTGCCAGTCCTTTGGCAAAAATTGTGCCTTCTACCACTGCAGCAAAGATGAAGGTATCCTCTACCCTCCTTGCATGCTCTAAAGCCCTTGTAGAGAATAACATCAACAAAAGAATGCAGCTAGTTACTGAAGCCTCGGAAACATCGCAACATTTAGTTTCCTTCGGAAAGAAGGCCAATGTTTTGCTAGAACATTTGGAGGTGAATTTAAAAAATGAACATATTTTCTATGATCATGTATTGGACCCTTTTTCCAACTATGTCGTCAACACATCAAAACTGAAAAGAAGACAGGAGAAACTTCCCTCCCCAAAGCGCACCAAAAAAGTAAAAGCATGGTGGTAAAAGAAAGTTCATAACCTGCAGCTCATTGTCAAATCATGTAAACAAGTCATATCAGAAAGGGAAGATTTATTTAGAAGCCTCCTCCAGATGGACTTAGTCGGAACTACCAACGAGGTTCAAGATCCTAACTTAATTCTCAAATCCCTTTGAGTCACCAAAGAAGCCTTCCAGGAACAAGTTGATATTTTAAAGGGGTTGTCTTTCGAAAACTTTTAAGGCATACTTGAACATCGTCTAGATGAGCACGAGTGGTGGGTATTGGACTATGCCTCACACAAGGAAAAAATTGAACAGAGTCTGCATAGTATTTCAATGGATCTAAGGAAATTATAAAACGAGCTTTATGACATAGAAATCTCAGATGAAATCAACATAGCCCCCATGAAAAGATACATCGAAGAATGGTTCCAACAGAGAATGGACAGCCTCGTCGAGGAAGGGCAACAACCGATCAACAAGACTCCATTGGCCATCGACGACAGCAACAAAAATGCATCGGCTTCATAGTAAGTCTATACTTCCATATTTTTTTGTTTATCAATCTAGTTTAAGTCTATGTTGTCATCTTCTTTTCTTTATCAATCCACTTATGTCCTCTTTAAATAGAAAACTATAACCAAAGACTCATAACTTCCAAAAAAAAATTTCATGTCTTTCTCTCTACCATCACACACTTCTTCTTTCGACATTACTAATTATTGTACTTATTTATTTTTATGGTCCGCAGGAGCCCCAATCCCAGTCTATATGAAAAACGCATTTAAATTTCCAGAAACATGTAATAGACGCTATTATTTTTTGATAAATTCCAAAAAACCTGATTCGAAAATGCACTTATTGTATACTAAATTTTGACTTTCCAGGAACCTTCTTCTGCATTCCAAATAAAACTAACTCGGATATGCTACATTTCTTGTCTCCTATTGTATGCTAATTTTTTGGTCTTCAACGACGTTGATGTAATTTCCAAAGATATGTAACAGACATTACTTATTTTGTAATAAGTTAGTATAATTATCAAGCCCTCTTGTCAATTTGTATATCGCATAACTCTCGATGCTATTTGTAGGGCACTGGACAATAGAGGCCCATTTTTGAAACCACCAACCTGAGAACCCGCGATCCAAAAACTGATGGAATGAGCACTCTTTGCATGCTCTATAAAACGTGTGTAGAGAATACTAATTTGGCAATGCCATATCTTCTTTGTCCAAAAAAATCCTTAGTTTTAAAGCAAACTAATTCGGTGTAATAGACATTATTACTATTCTATTGTATAAGAGACATTATTAATTTTTGGTAAATTTCTATAGTCCACAACTCCGCCTGTCATTTTGTATATTGTGGAACTTTCGGTGCTATTTGTAGGACACAGAACATCAGAGGTCCAAGTTTGAACCCGCCAGCCCGAGAACCCGCGATTGAAAAACCGGCTACGTATGCATTGAGGGCTCCGTGCATGCTCTATAAAATATCATCCCCATACTTTATAAAAGTACAAATTTCGTATCTATAAAACTAAATATCTTCCTTTTAGAAGTACATATAACGTATGTATAATTTATTTATTTCTGATGAATTTCTATAGCCCGCAACTCCACTCCTTGATTTTTGTATCGCAGAGAACATCGGAGGCCCAATTTCTATATCGCAGAACCGTCGGTGTTATTTGAAGGGCAGAGAACATCAGAGGCCCAATTTTTAGCCCGCTGGCCTGACAACCCGCGATCCATTATAAAAGTACATATTTCATATGTATAAAACTAAATATCTACTTTATAAATTGCATTTTTAGCATGTATAGTTTATGCTGTCGAGGAACCTATAATTTCATAAATTTCAATTTCAAGAGCCCTTGTTTTAAAGATAAATACTTCGGTAATGCTAAATTTTTTGTGTCCAACAACCTTTCAGGAAGAACTAATTCGGGCATAATGCAAATCACATGTATTTCAACTTTCTAGCCACGTGTCTATACTAGGTCGCATTTAATCCCATTCAACAAAAGAAAATCCAATAGTCATCAATTATATTCGGAATAGTAATCAACAAATAAGGTAAGGTTCATTGTTAACTTTATATTTCAAAATGTTAGACTTTTATATTAAAAGATATCCGAAATGCAATCAAAGAAATTTGGAATAGTAATAAAAAATAAATGTTAGAATTTTATAATTAAAGATATCCTAATTGCCATCAAAGAAATTTGGAACAGTAATAAAAAAGTTTACTATGGTAATTCTTATAATCAAACATATTTTTAATAAAGATAGAGGTTGTTTAAAAGTTTTACATTTTGGCCTTTTTTTTATTGGAATAGGTCATATAAATTTGGGTGAAATTTCAATTTATGTTGTTTAAATTGCATTTATAAATGCATAAATAGATTCACTCTCTTGAAAAATCCTTAGGGCACCATGATACTTAACCATTCAAATTTAGAAAGCCAACAATTTCTCACCCTATTCCAAACAAAATTAAACAAATAATTAGTAGAACTTTTAAACTACAAAGTAGTATTTGAAAACTTTATTAGTGAATAATTGTTATTAGAATGAACCAACTTATTAAATTTGTATACCTAACTCGTTAAATTAGTTAATAAAAAATAAATATTTATATATTAAAGACTTTGACTAAGGCACACAACATACTTTAGGTGTTTTATATACTTGTAACAACCACATTATAAAAGTGGTTATTGCTAGTATTACTTGTTATATATAAAAAAAATTAATTATCTTTGTTATGAACAAAGTGTTTGTATAAGTCAAAATTTACATAGCCAAGTAAAAACATTAACATAAAAATGACCATTAATACAAAGTAAATAGTCATATTGTCTAGGATATTAACATTAATGTTGGGGCAAGGACAGAAAACATTAGAGCATATTCACTTCAAAACCTTTTCTTTGCTATTGTCACTTTGAAGTCAATGAGAATAATTTGTAAAATGACTTACAAAATCTATTTAAGAACTATAACAATGTTGAACTACAAGTGCAATATATATACACTTGTCATATTGGCTTGAATTTGAATATGAAATTGGTTTTGGAATTGCACAAAGTTTTCAACGATTTTTTTGCAGTGAAATATATATACACTTGTCATATTGGCTTGAATTTGAATATGAAATTGGTTTTGGAATTGCACAAAGTTTTCAACGATTTTTTTGCAGTGAAAGTATACATATCTTGGTTCCATGCAAATGGAAAATTGGTGTGGCTAAAAACATGGTATATCCATTTTATATGCACCAAAATGCTTCTCTCAATCCGAGATTACAAGCTGGGAGAAAGGAACTATTAACTTTTCTAGCCCATTCCCAAAATTAGTCTAACAAAATGACGAATGATGGAAATGTGGATGATAGCTCTAACTATAACCTCATCTTTATAGTGTATTAATAATAATAAATACAATATTGTCTAAAAATTCTTGTAAAAGTTTTTAATATTTTATTTATTTGAAAAATAAATTAATAAAATATTTATTTAGTATGTCAGTGTTTTCTAAGAGTTTGATTTCGTGTACCTCGCTAGGTTATGCTTGAATAATGTGTAGTTCGGCTTTAGTTATTTCCATCACTGAAATCTTAACGTGAAACAATTCAGCTATTCGGTTATAATTTGACGACCCTGATTTCTAAGAGTGTGATTTCATATGCAGTTCATTAATTCCGCTATTCCGTTATAATTAAGCATGATTTCTAAGAGATTGATTTCATATGCAGTTAAGTGATGCAAATAGTCAACTGCAGTAATGCGATTCGGCTTGCTTTTAGGTCAATGATGCAATTCTCCTCGAGTTGAGCTCTAACATTCTGTATGTGCAATAACATTTTTATTTATCAAAATAATTTAAACAGAGATAGACAGATATTTTTATATTCAATTAAAAAAAGTAAATAAAGATAAATAAATTAGATTTGAAAATAAATTTGTTATATATATATATATATATATATATATATATANAATTATAAGAATTTAAAAGATTTAAAACCATTTTAAAACAAGTACATAATATGAATGCCATTGAACCTTTTTAACACTCAATTGAGATAAAGGTTGATAGAAGGGAAAACTTCTATGAACATTGAAATAAAACAGTCTAAAAGAAAAATTAGAAAAAGACATTGGAATAAAATAGCGAAAGGAGCCAAAAGACTATAAAACAAGAAATCGGTTTGGTTGCGCCAGGAAATTGCCAGTGCTAAATATTCATCTAATCTCCACTAACATGGAAAGAAAGAATAACCAACTTTGGCAGACGAACATCTGCATCTGCGATGGCTGTATTAGGGCGATTATTTATATTTTGCATAAGCAAACAAAGCAGTCAATAGATCCTTCCTCACCATACTTCTTACTGCCTCACCTCTCTGCTCCGTGGGAAGATCATCAATTCATTTAGAAAAACTGGTAGAGAGTTGCAAGCCGTTAGGTGATGGTGCTTGTATCGATAGGAAACCTCATTTTGAAAACCTTAAATCAGGCTTAAAAACCTGTCTAAGTGCTCTCTAGAAGAGTGAAGAAGTGGATATTTTATAGTTATAGAAGGTATTCCAGAAAGATATCAAAATAAGTTTTTCAGATTATTGTTTTACACATATGTAAACAATATGTCCCACAAGATGAGCGGAAAGCCGACAAAGCATTTTCAGTCACAAGATGAGCGGAAACCGACAAAGCTTTTTCCTCCCTCATGCACCTTCAGTCCCTCATTAGCAGCACCTTCAGTATTGATGTCCCCAAATCCTTCAGAGAGTAATTTTGTAGACGTAAATAGTTCCTTAATAGTTAATAGTTCCAACACTGCCCGTTTCAGCAAGAAAGTTATGTGCAGTACCGACAAGGCCGCATGGATCGCGAGCAGTAGCTCACCGATCTCGAGATTTAGCAGGCTAGTTTGTTGGGTGCCCGTCCTATTCCTCCTAAGCTATAAATGATGATTTTAGCTCCCCCCTCATGATAGTCTTTTTTGAGAAAATTTAGGGTTTGAAGATTTTAGGGTTTTGAGTTATTTTGTGTTAAAGTTTAAGGTTCGAATAATTTTTTTTTTAGAAAATTTAGGGTTTGAAGATTTTAGGGTTTTGAGTTATTTTGTGTTAAAGTTCAAGGTTTGAATAATTCCAGGCTTTTTATTGTGTTCGGATTGGATTCTTAGATAATTTCATTTATGATTGATACATGGTTAACTGGAATAGCAATGTGTAATGTGTTCTTGTTACTCCGCAATGCTATCAGGTTTTTTATTTAGAAAAAAAAAAACCAAAAGACGTGTTATAAAATATACATGGAGTGCAATATGAATGAATTTAAATCTAAATGGGCTCAAAGCTCCTAATGCAGAACGCATTAACAGAACAAGGTTTTTATCTTCTGCATTAACAGAACAAGGTTTTTGTCCTTGTAGTGTTTATATTAAAGGGACTAAGGCATTTAAATTAAAAATTAAAAAGGGACAGGATGTATAATAAAATCTAAATGAAATGAAAATCTGAATGCATATTAAAGGGCGCAGTTGGAATTACGTAATAATCTAAATGCATGAAAATCCCATCAATTTCAGAGAAAATAACTATCAACATACCTGAATGTGTTTGCACTCCAGTGACCTCTTTTGTCCTTTGCTAATGCAGAATAGTTATCATAGTAATCAACAAGTGTGTCCTCTCTTTTCTCGTGATAAGTAATTCTGTATTCAGTCTTTAGGTTTCTTTGAAAATATTGCATGTTGATTGTCCATACACGGATTCATTAATTGAATGCATATAAATATGAACACTGAATAAAGGTGCAGCTGGGGTTTGCTCTTAATTTAAATGCATTAAGCATATAAATTTATGGTGAAGTCGGGCAGGTGGAGTTGGCTCTAAGCATATAAATTTCAGAGAAAAAAGTTCTGTGGACGCTGTAACTTTTGTGGCTTGGCCTAGTTTCAAGATAGTATTTTGTCGATGGATATAATATCACTTCCAAAACCTCGAAGCAATTGAACTGCAGGAGATATCGATACACTTCATAAGAGCTGGAACTCTACTATGAGGATCTTATCTGAAAAGACTCCTATACTATCTGAAAAATATATTGTTGGTTTGAAAATAGGAAATGAATAAAATGATAGATTGTTTGCTTGAAAAGAGAAAATGAATAAAATGATAGAGATGATCGTAAATGAAACATTTATTAAGAAGCAAACTTTGGCAAATTGGTATTCGTTATAGTGGAAAGATGGGAAAGTTTCGGGACAAATAAATTAAGATAAAAAATTTCGTGATCAACCTCTTGTGTGTTTTCTTGATATGTAATAGCAATCAACAATTATGTCCTCTTTCCTCTGGTGATATGTAATAGCATGTATAGTCTTTCCTCTGGTGATATGGTGATATGTAATAGCATGTACAGATATTTGTTCCCAGGTGGAGTGGCGCGGGTGAATACACATGGAGTTAAAATTTATGAAATTGCTCATTACTAATAAAATAAAAAGTAAATGTTAAATGGTTCCTCTCCATTGTTCTCTTAAAGGGCGGATACATGGATACATAAAGAAAATTTTTATGAAACTGCCAATTGGTGAAAAAATAAAAATGAAATCTTAAATGGCTGTTCTCCACTTGATATATTGCTAATATGTATATATAAGTAAATATTAAATGGTTATTCTCCATCGCTTCTGGAAAGGGCGGATACATAAAGTTAAAATTTATGAAAAGGTTCATTTTAAAAAAAAAATTAAAAAATCTTAAATGGCTCCTCTACACTTCTCAAGTTTATGGAGTCGCGCGGGTGGATACAGATGGTCTTAAAAATTTATGAAACCGTCCATTATTATTAAAAAAAAATTAAAAATAAATGGTTCCTCTCCATACACATGGAGTTAAAAATTTATGAAACCGCCCATTGTTAAAATAAATAAATAAATGTTAAATGGTTCCTTTTCATCTTTCTCCTTAAGGGCGGATACATAAAGTTAAAATTTATGAAACGGTGTATTGATAAAAAATAATTAAAAATTAAATCTTAAATGATTGTTTTACTTGATATAATTACAGTTAGTATTATAGGTAGCATCACTGTAAAATGAAAGTGAAAATGTAAATGTTGAAAGTAAAGTAATTTTCTCTTAAAAAATAATTAAAAATTAAATCTTAAATGATTGTTTTACTTGATATAATTACAGTTAGTATTTATAGGTAGCATCACTGTAAAATGAAAGTGAAAATGTAAATGTTGAAAGTAAAGTAATCTTCTCTAGATTTGTTAAATTATGGTTAGTGACAATTGATAAATTGATTTAGTAATTTCTTAATCATGTTACTATTTCATAAATGTAAGAGAGTTAATTATACAAATCTCATTTATTGATTTGAATATAACATTAAGAATATGCTAGCATCTTCAATTCCTTGCCATCACATCAAATTTTGTAATTAAAAAGATGATTAATCAAGAGTTTCAATAGGAAATACCTATCCAAGTAATTAAAATTAGTTAATAAAAACAACTTCTTTATATATTAAAAACTTTTAGTAAAACATACAGCAAGTGCTATATATATTAAAGTTAGTTAATAAAAACAATATATATATTAGAAAACTTGACTAAGCAACACAATATACTTCATTGTTACATTCTAACATACCAACACTTAGGTAGTAAAACTTTTAATATAATTTAAATTCATTTTTTTAATTTATAAACACGTTTTTTTTAATAGAAGGAGAGTTATGAGCCTCAATTCCACTGTAAAAGTATCCCATTTAAATATGGTAAATGGCTAAGGTTAAAGCACAATGATGATTCAATTATAAATAAATTCCCTTATAGATGTTAAATGTGTTTTAAAATTTCCAAAACTTCATTTGTAAACCTAGAAATTCTACTCAATGAGGACAACATAGGACAACTTAATTGGACATTCCAATGAGGTGAAATTTTTTATTTTCATTTGGTCATAATTTCTATTTTATTACAATCAATTAAGTGTATGATCCTTGGTTTGGATCTTTCAATGGATTTATTTTATCATTTTTTTTCTCACAGTTTTGGATCCTTTTTATATGTAGAAACTATTTTAGAGTCGATATAGTACATAGATAAATATATTGGATAAAAATTCAATATATGGTTTGATAAATTTTCAAAATTATAACATGTACAATTTAGGGTTTGTATCTATTCCTCAAACTAGATTAGACTAAAACTTGTTGTTTGGATAAAATAGTCATATTTGAAGATTTCAAAGTTCAAATTGAGTTCTATATTTAGAGTTGAAAAGACAAAATAGAGAAATATTAGTTATTGAAATTTTAGAGTCTTCTTTATAATTAAATATTATACAAATTAGAGATTTTTTTATGGTCCTCTATGCTTAATGTCAACACTATTCAAACGGATATGGTTCATAGATGAATGACTTACACTATGCAGTTAATCCCAAAAATAATATCTAATATTTTTCACTGCGGAAACCCCTATATACTATTCAAATAGTTATAATATGTGAAATTGTGACATTTTTTGAGTCTCAATATTTCATTATGCTATCAAGAAATATCTGACATTATTTATGACAATACCAGGATCAATTTTTTCATGAACACTCGTTATGGTTCCATGATTTTCTACTCGAAACATTGGTATTGGTATTCTCCTCCACCTTCCATCCATTGATCTTCCCCGACCTTCAATCCATGTACATCCACAAACACAACCTTAATGTAGTCATCATCCAAATCCCATTCTCCTTTACCATTACTTTACTCACTAATGTATCAAATTTTTCTCCTTTCCCTTACTCACTAATGTATCAAATATATAAATATTTTTTTAATAGTCCACAACTTTATTTAAATCCACATAAAATTATTTTTGTGAGTTAATTCATCTACGTTTATTAATAAAAAATTAAAATTTTGTATTTTAAATTTTTTAATTCATCTACATTTATTAATCAAAAAACAAATTTTTATATTTAAAATATTTAAAATATTTTTTTCCAAAATATTTAATTTAATATTTAAATTTTATTCTATTTTTATAAATTTTATATAATTTTTTAAGAATGTGAAAACTAATCAATGTCAAAACAATTTGACATGCCTTTACCAGGCATACAAACTCTTTTCCTCTTAATCTTTATATCTACTCGGTATAAAAACTCTTAATCTTTCTATCAATTAGCTTATAGTGGCTAGCTCTTCCGAAATTACTAATAATTATGGCTTTATGCACCACGAAAAATTCTAACATTGAAAAGGTTTATGTAATTTGATTAAAATTGTGGGATTGCTTTTTACTAATAATTATGGCTTTATGCACCACGAAAAATTCTAACATTGAAAAGGTTTATGTAATTTGATTAAAATTGTGGGATTGCTTTTTAAAAGTTTTAATTTTGAGGTACAAATTACAAATCATTTTATTTCAGGTTTGTTAGAATTGTTAATGCTGAAAACATAATTTATAATAATAAATAACAATCATATATAGATAATAAACACAGGGATTTCAGGTGGTTCACCTAAAATTTGGGCTACATCCACCAAGTATAGGCATCGGTTGTCTTATTATTCATATCATGGAGATTACATCACATTTGCAAGTCTCTCACACACCTCTCATAGTGGTTTTTGCCTTTACAGGCTTAAATGTATTTATAAACATTTAAAAGAAACTGAATAATAAATGCAATCCCTATCCATATTCTAACTTGGTCTAATTGGTTGTAACCAATTTGGAATGATAGGATCTAAATCTATTCTTGAGAATTCGTTGTCAACAAATCCCAACAAGCTCCACCTTGACAACAATTAATGTGATACCTTGCTCCTTCCTTTTGTTCATCACCTTTGCCACAAGCCAAAAGAAGCCAAACACCAATGCAACTTCTCTAATAAAATTGGTTTCATGATCTCGCCTATGTGACTTGCATGAGTTTGGATTTCCTGAGGGGCCACTCCACCTCCAACATGTCTTCCACAACTATGTTGTGAGACACATTTAGTAATGGGTCTCCTCTTATCCAAGACACCTATAAGATATACATTAAAATTATCACATACCATCT
>SNQJ01S0043566.1:1838-15070 GCA_010110895.2 Picea sitchensis
AGAGAGAGAGAGAGAGAGAGAGGAGTAGGAAGAGAAAGAGGGATAGAGAGAGAGAGAGTGGGTGACAGAGAGGAAGAGAGAAAGAGAGAGGATTTGGGGAAAGAGAGAGAGATAGAGAGATAGATAGAGGTAAAATATATAGGGACAAAGAGGGGTGTTGAGTCCCTATTTTGACATGTATAATGCCCTATCTTACCTTGTATCTAAGCCTTTTTGCCTATGTTACAAGCCTATACTTGACTATTTCCTCCCAAACACATACCTAATGACCTTGTTCATGTTCACAAGAGGTAATTGATGATTTAAAGCATGTTTGTTTAAATTTCTTGAATTAATTTGATTAAAGTGTTATATTTTTTATAGTCTTAATGGTTTGACTCATGAGCAGCCTATCCGGTACTACCAGTCATCGTGTAATCCAGTACCAAATACATTCCAGTACCCCAGGCATTCTTGATCCGGTACTATCTGCTCCAAATCCATTATGGTACCAAGTCGTGTGTTATTCTGGTATTGTCTGCTTTGCGTTCATTCTGGTACTCAGATTCGCGACTATGCGTATTCCGGTACCAAAACCTCTATTTCCAGAATGCGCCAGTTGGACCAGTATGATGGTGAAGATTTAGAGAAGGCAGTTGAACAGAAGCTCCCAAATCAGTTTTCCAGATTACGAGAGACTCCATCACTCATGCACTTCGCGTCATGAGGATGGAATTGATTCCTAGAAATTCAATATAAATATCAATTGTAAAATATCTCAAACTGTTTAATGCTTATCTATAGATATTGATAGTATCATCTTACCTTATATAAGGAATGTTGTATAGGTGATAGCGTGTGTGGATAATACAGAATGTAATAATGTATTTTATCAGAACCAGATGGTTGATATCGTTTCTATGTATAAGGTGTAGAACTGTTGATCCAATTTAGCAGTTGAATTAATGTCAAAGATCTATTATGTCCATTCATGTTTCTGAGTAAAATAGTTTGGTTTGTTACTTTCTTAAGAAGTACCTTGTTGTTTTGGCAAGGGCCCACCACCCCAACCAAGGTAAACCTCCCTGTATACTTTTTGTGTGATTGTGTGAGTATTTTACAGTAGTGTGTGTGTGTGTTAATAATCTTTAGTACAGTTCAAGAAGTTCAACATTGAATTATTTTTTTCTGTATTGGTGTGAGCAATGAGGTGTTAGATCAAATAGATAGTTTCCTTCTCAAGTATTGGAGATTGCCATTTAATTATTTGAAGTGTGGGATTGATATTTTGAGTTTATGATTGCAGTAGTTTTGATATATCAAGGAACGAGAAGACTTCATATCTTATCTTCATGCTCTATAATGAATTCTCTCGGTTATGTTGAATGTTCCTTGTATTGGTTTGTTTGAATTGCATGAAGCTGGAGTTGATTTTGATTTCAAGAGTGATTGGAGTTGATTATTATTTATTGTTTTGATTGCTACAGGAGACAAGCTTCTTAAGTTCATCCCTTTAATTCATGAGCCTGAAATGAACAAACTTGTTTCTCTAGGATAGAATCTCTTTGATTGGTTGTTTGTTTAAGTTTCATTATCATTTTTCTCTTCTAAGTTCAAATATAGTTGAAGTATTTAGAAATCTTAGAAACAGAGTTTTTATGTTATTAATTATTTCCTATATGCAACAGACTTAGGTAGGTTACCTGTTCTCGGCACATATAGTGTAACAACTCTTTTGATTATGAATCTCGGATTGATATTTAAATGAGTGTAATATATATATTGAACTTATTTATACACCAACATTTTTGCGCCGCTGTCGGGGAGTTGTAAACGGTAATAGGTAGCATTTTGAGTTTTGATTGGTTTGATGAAGTTTGGATTGGATTTAAGGACAATCTGAGAGCGGAGAGAAGACGGTAAGATGAGAGGTAAGAACCTGTGCATCCACTTTGGTGGGGTTGCTCCAAAGTCAGGTTGTCCTCCTACCTTTGATAATTAGGAGTCTGTGTTTTTATTTATTTTATTTGAATATATTTTATGAGTAGGCATAGGGATAATAAAGGTAGATTTATTGCTCCTAAAATTTCAAAAAAGCTAGAAAAGCAAACAACAACAAAAAAAAACCCCTTACACTAATTCATCTAAAAATTGTGCAGGAAAAATTCTCATAGGAGAGAGCTCAAAAGTAGCAATTGCAACAACAGCAAAGGGCACTAAATCTAAAGCCATTGTTCAAATTGAAGACATAAGATAGAAAGAAAGAGAGGAAGCACTGGCGACCCCATCCAAAGGAGAAATTGGAAAAGAAGCAGAGGTAGTAATAGAAGAGGTTTCATCTATTGTTGGAAGTCCACACAAAACCTTGGAATAGATAGAGATACCAAGCAACCCAGTAGTGGAACCATCACTCAGTGGATATACCTCATCGCCCCCCTACAAGTTTTTTGGAGATATAGCAGAAGAAGAGGGAAATACAGCTAATGAAATAGAGACATTTGGATTCCCCATATCGGATATCGCTAAAGACGTTGCTATGAAGAACATTCCATTATCTTCACTTCCTCATTTATGAGGTATGTCGGCAGAAGACCCTGACTCTTTTCTATTTGAATTTGACATATTGTGTAGGAGCTATAATTACACAGATAATTCTCAAAAATTAAAACTCTTCCCAGCTACACTAAAAGATTCGGCACTAAGGTGGTTCATGAGCTTAGGGGAACACACCATTTTGTCTTGGGATTGTATGAAGGAGACCTTCGTCCAGAAATACCAATATTACTGTAGACCTAGGGATGCTAGGAATGATATATTCAAAATGCAGCAATTTGAAGAAGAAATCTTAGAAGATTACCTAGAGAGGTTCTTATACAATTACCAAAAAACTAAGCAGTTTTCCTTAGACACGGCTACAGTTAGGACTGTCTTTCTAAAGGGTGTGAGGGATGATTGCATTGAAGTATTAAAACTCATGAGCTTTGGGGATGTGTACCAAAATCCATTTGCAGACATAGCAGAGTATTGTAAAAGATACTCCTGCAGTCAAGATAAAACTGGGAAAAGTATAAGGGATCCTATCAATAGAATTGTTAAACCCACATCTAGAGGTGTCACTAGGATTGAACTGGGAAATCTATTAGAAAAATTCAAAACATATATCCTAAACACCATCAGTTCCCAACTTGATACCATGAAAATTAAAAGAAAACAAGAGGAAGAAAATGTTGCGTTAGCAATTTTCTGTCATTAGTGGAGGAGGAAGCACTCTGAAAAGGAATGCCCCCTTAATGTTATTAAAATATGTGGTCACTGTTCAGAGGACCATCCTACTAATGAATGCCCTTCTCTACCTGGACTCAAGGCCGTGTTCAAGGGAGGAGGAGAACTCGAAGCATCCTACCACCCTAGGAGACCATGGAGACAGCAAAACCCCAACACGTTTGCAGACCCAACTACACAATACCCCCAACAGCAATGGGTACCCCCCATGTCTTATCCTCAATGGTCGCCACAAACCCAAACTTTGCAACAAGGATGGAGAGGACCTGTATATGGGAATGTTCCCTTCCAACATGCAAATTTTCCCACCTATCCACAATACCCTTCGAATATTTCCCAGCTGCTCCCAGGATTTAACCCTCCTACTCTTCTTACGCCCCCACAGTTACAACAACAACTTGCACTACCCATGAATCCAAATATGTAGCAACCAATGCAAACTGCACCTATCCAAAACCCTCCTCAACCTACCCCTATTCCTGCACAACCTATCCCTAACCCAAATAACAGGCTGACACAACCTATACAAAACGTTGAAGTACAAACCTTCCCCACATATGTAATAACGCCAGCTCCATTCAATGGAATTGAATTAAGATCAGGAAGGGTTGTAAACAAAACAAATCCCACTGTGTTTATCCAAGAAGAACAAGTAGATAATCACACAAATCAAGAAGAACAAATAGATGTCAAAATAGTTCAAAGAGAAGAAGAAATGACTAATCCATTAAATGAAGAAAGAAACACCCCTGTACAACAAGAAATTCCTTCTCCCAACTCCCTCGTGGCAGAAACACCTCAGAAAATAAATCCTCCTTATCCAGAAAGGTTGCTTGTAAAGAAAATTGAGGAACCTCTAGGACATAATCTAGAGACTGAACTCCGGAACATATGTGTAAAGATCCCACTACTACAGGCCATTAAAGACATACCTATATATGCTAAAATTGTAAGGGACCTTTGCATTAAAAATCCAGGGACGAAGAGGAAGGAGCCTCCTGTCATACAGGTGGTAGGGAAGTTATCAGAGTTTATAACAGAAATGCCATCTAAGTATAGTGATCTAGGGAACCTAGTGGTAACCATAGAAATCAATGGTGTTTCCTTACCTAACATATTGATTGATCTAGGGGCATCAATAAATGTGATGTCAGTGAAAACTATGAAAACATTGTAACTAGTTCGCCTAAGACCAACACAAATTTTGTTGGAGCTTGCAGACAAATCTGTCATCACCCCAGCAAGAAGTTTAGATGATATAACAATTACATTGGTTTCTTGTGAATACCTTGTGGATTTCTAAGTAATTCATCCCAAATCCCCCAAACCAGGACATCCAGTAGTACTCGGTCGACCTTGGTTAGCCATTGTTGATGCATTCATTAGTTGTCGATTTGGAGAGATGATAATTTCCAATGGCACTCAAAGTCAAAAACTTATCCTTTTTCCCCCCGCCCAACCAGCCATTGAAGTTCCTCTCTGGTTGGAGAATCCCTATGGGGAGGAGGACTGCACTCAGCCCTTGTTGACACTTGAACAAGTAAAAGGAGTACAAGAGAAAACTAAAGAACAAATCTTAAGTCTATTCTTGGTTGATTCAGCATGCACTGATTATCCTCAATATTTCCCTAACTACACACACATCTTTAGCCATGAATTTCAAGAAATTTGGCACCCTTCTACTTCTACAGTAGCCACTGTTTCAAAAATAGAGGAAGGGAAAGAATCAGTGGTTCAAGTTGTGGAAATCAATCCTGGAAAGTCCTTATATATCAATGCTAGCCTAGAAACAGATCAACAACAGAAATTGATACAAATGATTCAAGGGAAAACTGATGCTTTTGCATGGAACTACTCTGACATGAAAGGGATCCACCCAGACACCTGTATGCATCATATTTACACTAACGATCAAATCAGACCTGTCAGGCAGCCCCAAAGAAGAATGAATCTATCCCTGAATGATATAGTGAAAGAAGAACTCCAAAAACTTTTGCAGGACAATTTCATTTACCCTATATCAGATAGCAAGTGCGTCTCCCCATTAGTTATTGTACCAAAGAAAAACGGGAAATGGAGGATTTGTGTGGACTTCTGAGAATTAAACAAGGCTACCTATAGAGACTACTTTCCTTTGATTTTCATAAATCAGGTCTTAGACACTTTGTCTGGGAAGAGGTATTTTTCTTTCTTGGATGGGTTTAGTAGTTACAATCAAATCCAAATTTCACCAGAAGATCAGGATAAGACCACATTCACCTACCCCTGGGGGACCTATGCCTATAGGGTTCTTCCTTTTGGTTTATATAATGCCCCTGCTACCTTTCAAAGGGTTGGCTTGGCTATTTTCTTTGATTTAACCATTGATTGTGTGGAAGTCTATATGGATGACTTCACGGTGTATGGGGATGATTTCCAATAGGCATCGAATAATTTGGAGAAGGTATTGATTAGGTGTAAAGAGACCAACCTTTCACTCAATCATGAAAAATCTAGAATGTTGCTCACTGAAGGAATTGTTCTAGGTCACCACATCTTCGATACAGGAATAAGAGTAGACCCTGCCAAGATTGATATTATCTCCCAAATCAAGATCCCTAGCTCACAAAGGGAGGTCAGAAGTTTCTTATGGAATGTTGGTTACTATAGGAGGTTCATTCAAAACTTTAAAAACCTAGTTTCCCCCCTCTTCAAACTATTGACAAAAGATGTTGGATTCTATTGGAATGAGCAATGCCAAATCTCCTTTGAAATTTTAAAAACAAAACTATCAAGTGCCCCTGTTTTGAGAGGACCAAACTGGTCTCTTCTTTTCCATATTTACACAAATGCCTCATATATCACTTTGGGAGTTGTCTAAGGACAAAGGGAAGGGAAGATTCCTTCTGCTATATACTTTGTCAACAAGAATGTCTCACCTGTTGAAGTAAACTACACTGTCACGGAAAAAGAATTTTTGTCAGTAGTACATGCCATCAACAAATTTAGACACTATATAATAGGATACGAAGTTTTTGTGCACACTGGCCACTTAGCTATCAGATTTTTAATGAACAAACCTATTACAAATTCTAGAGTGACTAGATGGTTGTTATTACTACAAGAATTCAATATCACTATCATTGATAGGCCTGGAAGAGATAATTTGGTTGTTGATTTCTTGTCTAGACTTATTCATACAGGTGACATTACTCCAGTAGATGATGATTTTCCAGATGAGAATCTATTTTCCATTTATACTTACACCCCTTGGTATGCAGACGTAGCCAACTATCTTGTAACTAGAAAAATGCCTCAAAGTATGTCATCCAGAGAAAAACAGAGAATTATTCAACTAAGTGCCAATTATATGTGGCATGAGGATTGCTTATATCGAACTGGACCTAATTTGGTAATCAAAAGATGTGTTCGGGAGGACGAGATGCAGGAGATCTTCAAAGATTTTCATGATGGCCCTTGTGGAGGCAATTTTGCTGACAAAAGGACAGCATACAAGATCCTACAGTCTGGCTATTATTGGCCAACCATCTTCAAAGATGAAAAGAAATATGTGGCTAAGCATATAGAGGCTTTCATAGTGCAAGATATTAGATATTATTTTTGGGATTAACTGCGTAGTGTAAGTCATTAATCTATGACCCATATTCATGAGGCTAGCTGCAATGATTACCAAAGAATGGGAAAACCTACAGTAGTCGATGAAATGCCACTCCAAGCCCAAGTAGTGATCGAACCCTTTGAAAAATGGGCCTTAGATTTTGTAGGACCTATCAATCCCATGTCCCGCAGAAAAAAGTACATCTTAGTTTGCACAGACTATGTAACAAAATGGGTAGAAGCCAAGGCTTTGTATTCAGCCAATGAACAATCTATTGTAGACTTTCTCTTTGAGGAAATTTTCACTCATTTCGGGGTACCTCGAGAAATATTCACTGACCAAGGGACACAATTCCCCTCAAATTTGGTCAAGGCTCTTACTGAACAGTACAGGATCAAACACAGGAAGTTTTCTCCCTATCACCCCCAAGCCAATGGCCAAGTGGAATCGACCAACAAAGTGATAGAGGCCATCCTCACTAAGACTGTTCAGTTGCATCACAAAGACTGGGCTGATAGGTTGCATGAGGCCTTGTGGGCCTACATGAAAGCTTGGAGAAATAGAACAGACCATACACCTTATGAGTTGGTGTATGGGAAGCAGGTACTACTGCCCATAGATTTTTAGGTAAAAACCTTCAGAACTGCCATGCAATTAGGGATGGACCTAAACGAAGCTCAAAAACAAAGACTATTACAATTAAATGAGCTTGATGAGATCAGGCAGGATGCTCTACAAAGAACCACCCTGATACAAGAGAAAAGGACCAAATGGCATGACAATTACATAAAAAAAGTCCTTTTAGTCAGGGGATTGGGCCCTCCTATATGATAGTGGATTCAAAAATTTTAAGGGTAAATTATCTACTAGATGGATGGGGCCCTATGAGATCGACAAAGTTTATGACAATGGTTCAGTAAGGATAAATACCATTGATGAGAATTAGACTTCCTTTGTCGTAAATGGGCATTGACTGAAGGTTTATCATAAGCCTCTATCAAAAGAGGATTTTGTCAAAAATGTTCTTCAGAGTTCTGAAATGTAACTGATAAGCAAGAGGGTTTCTCCTTTTGTTGACCTACCACAGTAAGTTCAATTGTATAAATTCATTTTCTATACATAGGTGTGTCATTATATAGAGCTTCTCTTTTATTTTTTCGATATAACTAACAAAAGAAAAAAGTTGGTTGTGATCCCACATAAATAGACAAATAAGAAGGACATTTACCAGATGGAGTCTTCTTTAAGTTTTTCAGACTCTTTAAAATTGAAAACACCGGCAAGCAGGAACTGGCTCGGGCTCAAGAAAAATCCATGGGACAGTATAAAGAGTTTCCTTTAAGTTTTTCGGACTCTTTAAAAGTGAAAATACCAGCGAGCATTAACTAATCTAGGCTCGATAAAAATCCACAGAAAAGTTGTAGTTAGGATTATTATTATTTTTGTAATAAAGAAGAAATACCAGTGAGAGATTGTGATTACCCTGGTTCCAAAAGAAGAGGGTTCTATGAATCTTAAACACCTGATCATCCAATTCACAGAATATCCTCCTGCCATAGAGTTCTTCTTGCAAAAATCAGAATTCCAAAGGTTTGGTATTTATTCCATCTACATGATTTTGCAATCGAATCTGATTATAGAACACCAGTTGTTTCTACAAGTCACTGCCACCAGAATCTGTGTCAAAAATCTCTCGAGCACCAGAAAATAATGTTCATCTTTGTGCATATCTAGTACCAATGGTCATCACTACGCTATGCTTATCCGGTACCAATGGTCATCATTGTTCTATGCTTATCCGGTACTAAACCCCATCCGATATTAAAGAAGGGACCCTACGCTATTCCGGTACTAATCACAAATTCTACACACAGGTGATCCGGTACTTAGATGATCTGGTACTGGTAAGAATGTGACTGGTAACTTTCATCATATTTCCAAGTTGTTGTCCAATTATTAGTGCTAGGACATACGGATTCAACATTTTTTCATTTTATTTAAAGGAATTAGACTAAATATGCATTTAAAACATCTGATTAATCTCGAATCATGACATACCCCCTTTTCACGAACCTTTGTAAAATCCTCGACCACATTTCCATACGGAGAAAATGTCCTTATTCCCCAAAATATTAAGAGTGCAAGGTCATGATGTCTCTTACCGGATCAAACTCATACTCCCTTTGTCTATCCAGTAAATAAACCCCATAAACTTATGATTCGCTATTGTATTATATGAAGTGACATGAACCACATCTCTAAGCATATCAAGCAATGATCCCAGCTGATTTTACACTCATGAGTCTCGATCATAATGACCAAACCCTTTTGAGAATATTGTCCGACACCAATTTTCCCATGAGTCTGTAAGTCGTTAGTGGATCTGACCTGCCTCACCATATCATCATGATTATCGATGTGATCGTTGTAATCTACACTTCCATTTATAAATGCTCCTCTGGATGGATCTGCCATCTAGATGAGCGTTATTTACCGTTGTTGTCACACCATCTATAGATATCTCATGCCTTCGTATCCCTTGCATATTTTTCCTCGTCCGGTACTCTATAGTAGTCTACGTTTATCCGGTACTCAACCCTCGATCCTTTGTCTGTGCCTCATTCTCCCTAGAGAATTGTTTAAGCTATCATGGGGGTCCGTGCCTCATTCTCCCTAGAGAATTGTTTAAGCTAGCATGGGGCTCGACAGGCATGAGCCTCTATTTCAATTGTATAGGGAAACAGCAGAATATCAGGATTGCAAGGAAAAATATGAACAGGCAGGGTGGGTGCCATTTTTGGAGAAGTTTAAAGGCCATCACGAAGGAATTTCTCTTGCCTTTTCACAGACATATCATACAGGAAGTGTGCAGTTTAGGGACATGAAGCTAACAATTACATAAGCCACTATATCAGAAGTTACAGGGCTCCCCATGGCTGGAGAAAAATACTTCAAGAGGGTGATTGTTGACAGGAAACTCTGTTAGAAATTCCTCAAATCATAACATCAATACCCCGATTGGACCAAGGGCATCCCTCAAAGCTACGTCAAAGAGGAATATTGGACGATGCTCATAAGTCTACAGAAATTCCTCACCTGCAAAGGAAGGTATGCAGTGACCTTCATTTATCATTTGAAGCTTCTATCACATTTCGAGGGAGGACCACAAATTGATTTTCCCCACTTTCTATGGATGAGTTTAAAGAAGATGGCGAGAGGGGTGAGGTCAGTTTCCAAGAAACCTGAAACTAGCTTTCATCACCATGGTTTAATTAAAATTTTGGTTGTTCATGCTTTAAGGAAACAAGGTGGTAGTTGGAAGCAATTACTCCAACAGAATTTCGCTCAAGAAAAAATATCCAAATCTATTGAGATACAGGAGGAAAGGATACACAGTGAGGCTTCAAGAAAAAAGGCAAAGAAAGACAGAAGGATGACATCATGAGGTAAATAAGGCACTGTTATGCCCAGCTCATCTCATCCCATTGAGAAATCAGTGTTAGAAAATTTTGTCGTAGGGGAACCTACTATATCAAGGAAGAGGAAAGCCACCCAATCCCAGAAAATAAGTCCTACCTCGATTCAAAAGGATAAAAAGGAAGAATTTGAGTTAGGAGGTCGATCAAACAATGTTCCTAAAGCAATCATGTAGGTGTCACTAGAACTAGCCAGCCAAGTAGAGAAGACCCCTGACCTCAACTTACAAAATAAGAGAAAGTATGCATAGTCTAAAGCATCTAGCTCAGTCCTGCGTCCTAAAGACCAACTATCACAGAGTAAGAAATGAAAGAAGGAGGAGATAGATCAACAGGATATTTTACATGAGGCAACTGTCAAACCCCCTCCAAAATCCCTTAAAGAATTGAAAAATACTCTTGAAGTTACTCGGTCTTCCCAAAAAATGGTTGATGAATTGAAAGAAACTGTTAAGGTGACAAGCAGAAATAAAAATAAGCTCTAAAGGGAGAAGGCACAAATTCCAGAACCTATGCCTCAATCTTCTAGGGTAGAAATATGGGTTGGCCAATAGAAGCAAACTCCAGAATTCGCAACTCAAAGCCTCAAGATAAAAATCAAGTCGACACAGGAGAAACAGGTGTCCAGTCCTACAACCGATGTTAAGATTAAGAAAAGGAAGTTGGTTGAGGAAACTCCTACCCCTGTCAACAAATCTAAGAAAGTCTCACTGCCCATACGAAGGACCACCAGAAGCATGGCCAAGCAGGCGATGGTTCCAAATATACCTTCTCTTCAAGGAGAACCCATGGATATTCCGAGTTCTCCAGAAAAAGGAAGTGGTTGTGGAGCTACAGTAAGTGAGACAGAAGGGTTGGTAATAGAGACTTTGAGGAGTTTGAGAAAAGAAAAAGAAGCCCAAGAGAAGGTGACTAAGGAAGCAATCACACCTAGCCCAGACAATTCCATGAACAAACGAAAATTGATAGCAGAGATTGAGAGGCTGAAGCAAGAAGTTGAAGAGTACAATGTATTGGACAGGCATATCAAGGAAGAGAATGCGCAATTGAAGGAACAGCATGCAGAGGTCTCTGCCAAACTCAACAAGGTCTTACAATTAATCCAGTACACTAGGGTGATCAAGAAGGAATTGAGGAGTGAAGTTTATGGTTTTAATATCCTGCAACCTGAAAAATAACAGAGAAGGATCCAATTTTGCAGGATTTTTTTTGGGTATCAGTTTTGATAATGTTGCATGAGGACATGCAACACCTTCAGCATGGGGGAAATGTTGAGTTCCTATTTTGACATGTATAATGCCCTATCTTACCTTGTATCTAAGCCTTTTTGCCTATGTTACAAGCCTATACTTGACTATTTCCTCCCAAACACATACCTAATGACCTTGTCCATGTTCACAAGAGGTAATTGATTATTTAAAGCATGTTTGTTTAACTTTCATGAATTAATTCGATTAAAGTGTTCTATTTTGTATAGTCCTAATGGTTTGACTCATGAGAAGCCTATCTGGTACTACCATTCACCAGGTAATCTGGTACCAAATCCATTCCGGTACCCAAGGCAGTCTTGATCCGGTACTATCTGCTCCAAATCCATTCCGGTACCAAGTCGTGCGCTATTTCGGTACTGTCTGCTTCGCGTTCATTCCGGTACTCTGATTCGTGACTGTGCGTATTCCGATACCAAAACCTTTGTTTCCATAATGTGCCAGTTGGACCAGTATGATGGTGAATATTTCGAGAAGGCAGTTGAATAGAATCTCCCAAATCATTTTTCCAGATTACGAGAGACTCCATCGCTCATGCACTTCGTGTCATGAGGATGGAATCGATTCCTAGAAATTCGATGTAAATATCAATTGTAAAATCTCTCAAAATGTTTAATGCTTATCTATAGATATTGATAGTATCAGCTTACCTTATATAAGGAATGTTGTATAGGTGATAGCATGTGTGGATAATACGGAATGTAATAACGTATTTTATCAGAACCAGATGGTTGATATCATTTCTATGTATAAGGTGTAGAATTGTTGATCTAATTTACTAGTTGAATTAATGACAAAGATCTATTATGTCCATTCATGTGTCTAAGTAAAACAGTTTAGTTTGTTACTTTCTTAAGAGGTACCCTATTGGTTCGGCAAGGGCCCACCGCCCCAACCAAGGTAAACCTCCCTGTATACTTTTTGTGTGATTGTGTGAGTATTTTACAGTAGTGTGTGTGTGTGTTAATAATCTTTAATACAGTTCAAGAAGCTTAGCATTGAATTATTTGTTTATGGATTGGTGTGAGCAATGAGGTGTTAGATCAAATAGATAGTTTCCTTATCAAGTATTGGAGATTTCCATTTAATTATTTGAAGTGTGGGATTGATATTTTGAGTTTATGATTGCAGTAGTTTTGATATATCAAGGAACCAGAAGACTTCATATCTTATCTTCATGCTCTATAATGAATTCTCTCATTTATGTTGAATGTTCCTTGTACTGGTTTGTTTGAATTGCATGAAGTTGGAGTTGATTTTGATTTCAAGAGTGATTGGAGTTGATTGTTATTTACTATTTTGATTGCTACAGGAGACAAGCTTCTTAAGTTCATTCCTTTAATTCATGAGCCTAAAATGAACATACTTGTTTCTCTAGGATAGAATATCTTTGATTGGTTGTTTGTTTAAGTTTCATTATCAATTTTCTCTTCTAAGTTCAAAGATATTTCAAGTATTTAGAAATCTTAGAAACAGAGTTTTTATGTTATTAATTATTTCCTATATGCAATAGACTTAGGTAGGTTACATGTTCTCGACACATATAGTGTAACAACTCTTTTGATTACGAATCCCAGATTGAAATTTAAATGAGTGTAAGATATATATTGAACATATTTATACACCAAC
>SNQJ01S0043566.1:41589-65482 GCA_010110895.2 Picea sitchensis
CATCTTGTACTTGAACATTTAAGTGGGGTAAAAGGAGGTTGCCCCCTCGAAGAGGCTTATTATCTGAAATTATCTCTTTTTCAAGGCGTTGAGTACTTTTCCTGAGGTTTTCCTATGCTATATTGATGTTTGGTTCTTAACAGGGGGGGTTTTAAAGTGGTGTGCAAGGAGATGCCCATTTTGTAGGAAAATAGCATCGAGAGCATAATTTCAGTTATGAGTCTTAAAGGGATGATGTAAATAAAGGAGTTATAGGACCAAAAAAGAGTTCAATTTACATTTGAATTCTTCAAAGCCTTGATGTTATATTGTGTCCCTTCTGAACATGAACTTTGTGAAAATCCCACATAGTAAAGAGTGGAGAGGGTGTAAAACATGGGATAATACCAACACAAACCTTTTGTAGAAGTTCACTAAGCCCAGGAAATTATGTAACTTGGTTAGGTTGGTCATGGTGGACCATTCTATGATGATCTATACCTTCTCGGGATATACATGTAATTTGATTTCATCAACAATGATGATGAAGTAACATATGTGAATCCTAGTGAAGTCACATTTCTTTAGGTTAGCAAAGAGATTTTGGTTGTGCAAAGTGTTCAAATTGGTCATCATTTTCTTCCCATGTACTACTAAAAACCAACACATGATTAATATGAATCTCAAATTTAACTATGAAAGGTTGCATAATGATGCATGAGCATTTGTTTAGTCAAATGGAAATATCACCAACCACTCATACAAGTCATCCTTAGCTTCAAATGTAGCATTCCAAACATCCCTAGGGTTGGCATGACCTTGGTGGTAGTTAGATTTCAATTTGATTATGGTGTACTTTTCTCCCTTCATTATGTCTACAAGACCATCAATTCAAGGAATGGGGTATTATTCCCTCATTATGATCTTGTTGAAGGAGAAATTGTGAATGCATGCACACTAAGAACCATCTTTATTTGACACTAGAATTATCACGCTCGCACATGGTGATGTGTTCAATCAACCCACTCATCGGGGAATCCATTAGTTAGTAATAGTGAAAAATCCTTACAATAGTACTGGCAACTCCACCAAAGAAATTCATAAAATTTCTACTTTTTGGGTTGGCTTTGTTGGTTTCTGATAGGATCAACTTTAGATTTGATTGTTGGTGATATATTTTCTCTTATTAAACACCATGGTAGGAAATGTAGTGCTATTTTCAGGCCTAGTTTTTTTATTTTTTGCATCTCTCAAAAAAAAAATAGATGTCATAGTATGTTAATTATGTCATAGAACTTCAACTAACCCTGAAACTGATTCCATTAGACACATACTCAATCCTAAGTCCAAATAAGGATAAAAAACAACACACGCTAATTAATCTAAGAGTCAAGCATGCAAACAAACCTTCTCACAAAGAAGTGTTAGTTGGTGATGGAATCCAACATCGCAGGATCAATGCACGAAGGGGATGAGTTTCGTTGGGTGGGAAAGTTATGTTGACAACCGTATTAATGAACTAACACCCTTGTGCAAGTTACCTCACCAAGCAGTGGGAAACCCTCCAAGGAGTTTGAGTGAGTGTAGCCAATGTCGATCCCAGGTACAACACCACCTTCCCTGTGTTGTCACCTTGGGTAGGAAGTCTAAAATATTATGGCCTCTATGGTACCACCTACTATACCAAATAATAGGGGGGACAGTCGAAAGTCAGCACCAAGACCAACAAAGTAGGGTTGATTACTATGTCGGCCCCAATGCGACCTCATTCTTGACCCTTGTGTTAGAAGGGATTCCCAAAGTCAGTGATATAGTAATTGGATTTCACTCCCTAACTCAAAGCTTTATGTTTTTTTACCATCTTTGGAAATTTATTCTCACAATCCTATCCCGAAGCTCTACACTTAAGCTAATATGGGTTTGAAGAGCCCTAGAAAAGTTGCTAGATAAATTTTAATTAGCACTGAATTTTAGATTGTTGTTACTCAAAGGAGTGGTCGTGAAACTGATGGTGTTTCGACTCGACTCTTTAAACCATGCAAGAGGAAAATGAGATGCAAGAATTTCAACTTCGATGAAAACTAGCTATGGGAAGGAGCAAGACGTAAGCAAAGAAATAATTTCTTGATTGATTACTATGTGGATCAATTGACAATACTATGAGATGTCAATGAAAATAATTCTCAAAAACTTAAACTTTATAAAGTGCAACATAAGGTGGAAAATCAAAGGTGTAATAAGGTTTAAATTAAACTTAAACTTTATAAAGTGTAACATAATTCACAAGAACTTAAAATTTCAAAATATTGATGAGGTAAATCAAATAGATTAGTCTTATTGATGAGGTAAATCAAATAGATTAGTCTTATTGATGAGGAAAATTCCCTTCTTATAGATTTACATACTTCTCCAAGTCAAAACCCTATTATATGTATTCACGTCACTAAAAACTAGGAATTCAATATTATATGCATATGCAAGTAGCTCAAATATTGAAAGATGTGCTCTAACTAACTATCCAACTAACACATCAATATGTTAATTATTAAATGTGTAAGAATCCCCTATATTGCTAACTAGTTTATGTTGCTAAGATTCCTCATATTCCACTATATACTACACACATTAAGCTTAGTAACCCATAGGGAATCTCCCCTTGGCTAGGATTCCATTTTCCCTAACCTAAAGTGTAGAGGAGAGTTGGTGAGGTGACAGTGGCCAACCTCCTAGTTCCACAAGGCTAACACCCATCTTTTGGACTTTGAGTAAAGGTATTGGTTTGTGTGGTAATAGGCCTTAGATAAATCTTTGATGTCAAATGTGAAAAATTATTGTCAATGTGTTTTTGAAGTCTTTCAATGGGGATAATATTCCATATAATTGGCTATCAGACATTAGTCCTTGCACAAGATCAGTCTTGAGATTTATGGATGCACTATAGGCTTCAATAGTTTATGTTATTTTCTTTCTTTGTGAGTGGGAATGCATGGTTTCATCAATATTCAAAGCCCTTTTCCTATAGATAGAAAAATTATGGACATAAAAGACCTTTTCCATGTTTATATGGAAATTTTAGTCACAAAATTGATGTTGGGAGCAATGCAACATATTTACCTTGTGAAAAAGGACTTGGTTATAGTGGTAATACTATTTTTGGTGTTTCAAATATATATTTATATATGTGTTTTTAAGCAAATATGCAAGGGGAAATGTTGAGACGCTAAGAAAGATACCACAAAATTATTAGGATGAGTTCTTTGGTGGAAGTCTAGTTCCTTCATATTTTTTTCTTAATCATTTTTGTATGCATGATGTTGTTGTTGCTTGGTTAACTTGAATTACAAAAGGGTGAAAGATTCAAGCTTCTCCAAGTGCTTCTCTTTTAAATCATATATTTTCTCTCTCAACATCGTGATTATGTTAGGAAACTAATAATTAGTGGAATAATGGAAAAAAGAGAAAGCAATAATGATATTGATAGAACCAATTGGCATAGGCACATTTTGGAGCACCTACCAACACCATCTATATCCCATGACATGGAATATGTTAAAAGGTCAAACTAAATCAGATTCTATGTTTTTTTAAGTGATTATAATTTACTCTAATGAATGTCATTTTGTACTCCCATTTTTAGATAAGTAAATCAACCACATGGAAAATGAAAAGATATATAATTGAAGAGTATAGCCAATAGATTGGATGGGGATGCTTATTCATCCTTTCATAAGCATAAAAATTCATAAGAAGCCATGGGAACATTCATATTTTAGTAAATATGCATGAGAGGATGCATTTGCAAACTCTAACCAGGAGGCAGTTGTTGCATCAATTGTGATGTTGGTTGAAGAGGAAAATGAGCCTAATATTTTTGGACAAATTGCATTTGAGGTTTAGGTATGGGTTGAAGTTTTTCGATGGTGGCTGCATGGTTGTAAAACATTGAGGCTGATATTGTGATATAATTAGGACCTCACCATTCTCCCGACTTAAATCTATGTCAGATTCCTAAGTTGTGTTGGACTCTATACTGAATTTATTTGACCTTGTGGTCTGGGTTGAAGTTGCACATGCTTCCCTACTTGCATCGGTTGAGGAGGTTGAATTAGAGACTAGTATATGTTAGGCATCAATTGTGTCTGTTGCAACATACCAAGTATTATCTATGCATGAAATAGTATTCTCATCATCTCTGGATTTGCAACCAAAATCTAGCGGGCTTGTTGTCCATTTTCAATGAGAACCCTCAAATAAGCATGCCAGTGATGTAAGAAGAGAATTAAGGGATACCAATTGCATTGGTACTATTTCCACATTTAATTGACCATTTATCTATCCTACATTTCCATTTTCACCTGCCATAGATGTATACTAGCGTCCAAAATCTCATATAACGTTGTTCCAAATTAGCTTCCAAACTATGTTGAAGATGAACCTTGAAAGCTTCCAACATTAGTTGTTGAATTTCATGCTAATGGATTGCCTATGAAAATTATATCCTCATTCATAGATAACATATACCAAATTAAACAAATCAATGTACTCACAACAAATTTAATTTTCCATTTTTCTTTCTTCCACTATAAACTGCATTGTTGTTTGTATTTACAAGTAAAATCTCTTTGTTATTGTATACCAGTTGGCACTTTAGGTGTAAATTGTTATTATGATTTCACATTCTGCAAGAGAAAAAGGAACCAAATGAAATGTGTGATACTAGTGTATCACAAGCCTGGTAACACCACCACTAGAATTATTGTTAAGCCCTAATATTGGCTCATTACCCCTTAATTGGGGCATATTACATTAGTATGTTATTTTATTTATGTCGGCTTTATTCCATTAGTTGTAATTATACCTCCTAGTCTCCTATATATACCAAGGAGACATTTTCATTTGGAATCATCTTGTACTTGAACATTTAAGTGGGGTAAAAGGAGGTTGCCCCCTCGAAGAAGATTATTATCTGAAATTATCTCTTTTTCAAGGCGTTGAGTACTTTTTCTAAGGTTTTTCTATGCTATATTTATATTTGGTTCTTAACATATGGTTCTAGAGCTCAAGGTCTTGGGGTTTCGCTGCTACATTTGAGACACCTTGGAATTTTCACTATAACTTTTTTTCTACAACGTTTCAAAAGGAATTTCTTGGAGCATATTTAGTAGACAGATCAAGGTACGTTGGGTTACAATTTCATCTCCTGAGGCCTTATACTTTCGGAGATACAGCATGTACAAGATAGAGTTCTGGAATCATCTTGAACTGAGTCATTGCGGAATTTTCGCTATAAAAAAAATTCTGTAACGTTTCAAACCTTGAAATCCAGAGGCTATTCACAGAAATTAGTAAGGTATCTATGGTAAAAATTTCAACTTCTTTTCATCTTAAATTTTTATATACACCCTGTGGAAGATAGGGTATCTGACTAGTCCTATTGACTAGTCTCAAGAAGGTGTTATGGGTAAAACAACCATAACTACTTCCTAGAGTATCCAAATTGAGTGGGACTAGTTTCATTGGATAATGGACAATCTTTAGTATTTCTGGTACGAGTTTTAGAATTTTATATCAATTATTGTGTGTGGGGCATGCTATACAAGTGAGATCTCCTGGAAAGGCCAAAAATCAGCAATTTGTGGGGAAGTTACCGTAAATTCCACTTGGCACATCCAATTTTGATCAGACCTGTGGAATTGTAGAGAAGAAATATCAGAGAACTACATAAAATAAATTTTCATACCCATCATTACCAGGAAGGTAGAACTTGGGAGGTCTGTGAGGAGAAGAAGAAGATTGTCTGAAACCACCTTAAATCAAGGTTCAAAAATTGATACTTGTAACAATACCACCAAAGGGGCTACACCAAATAAGCCTCAGGACAATCCTACTTGGACTCACTGATGGGTGAAGAAATGTGCATGGACGTAAATTATTTACAAAAGAAGATGGTAAGAAAAGATGAACTACAAGATATGGAAGCTGGTGGAGGCAAAGATGGATGGTTTAAAAGCAGATATCATGGAAGTGAAAATTTAGGAGAGAACTTGAGAAGGTGAAAATACTCCATGAGAATTCATGAGAGGACACAAAAAAGGAAGATTGAATCAAGAATGGAGAAAACTCCAACTTTGGTTTGAAACCAATAAGTTCAAGATCAATATGAGGAAGTTTGAGTGGAGTCGCGACTTAAGTCACATGGATGCCAGTTGAGCAATTCTTTGATCTATATTGTGCCACATACACAAAGGTGCAATTGCTTCTTTATATTTTGGAACTGATAATTTGTATGGTATCAATGGATTTGTTCTAGCAAATCCCTCATCACTTGAATAATTTTCGGAAAGTGATAGCACACTACTTAATACAAGGAGCAATACCTTCTTTGTAATTATTAATCTCAAGCAAAAGGGTTAGGTTACAAGCACGTGAGAACTTCCAAAGATTGAATATAATTATAGATATTCCAAGAGTAAGACTTGTTGGTTATTATAGGAACTTTGAGGATGTACTTATTCTTATAGAGGTTCGCCTTTGGGAAGCCCAATCATTGGAGAATGCATTTAAAGGTGGCAAGAAATGTTGAAAGTAGAAAAATGGCTATATTTCACTAGGACCAATCCTAACATCTATAGAGAGAAAATGCTCCTTCTTCTAAAACACCTCAACCTACAAGGTTGACACCTCAACAATTGGAGGAAATAAAAGCAAAAGGTTTATGCTTTAATTGTGGCTGACAAGTGATGGGGACGCATAGAAATAGTGTGGTGAGAATTATTCTACATAGATTGTGAAGAGGGAAGAGAACAAGAACCATCTCAGAGATGAAAATGTAGAAACAATTTCGTCTGAGAGTTGACTCTGATATAGTATGCATTCATTTGGAATTAGCACTCCTCAGGCCCTAGGATGAGGATACATCAAAAAATAAAAGGTAATAGTCCCAATTCATTCTGGCAGTACTCAATTTCATTCACTACTCAAATTAGCCAAAGCTCTCAATTGCTTTGTATATCCAACGCCGAGTTTCAAGTAATGATTGAAAAATGGAGGAACTATCAATTGCGTCTGAAGATCAATGGCAATCTTCTGTGGGGGAATATGTAATGGAATATTCCAATGATTTCTATACCCATGGGTGAATTAGGATGTACTAGGAATCAATGGTTTTACAATCAGTATTAGAACAGTGGCTTTTTAATTTTTCAAAACATTAATGTACTGTTGAAGAAAGAAATTGAGTTAAGAGGGGTATCACAGTATTAAGTTGATAAAGCTCTAATGGCATGATAAATTGAAAAAGGGCATCGGGCATTATTGCACAACTATTCTCACTAGATGTTTCAAACATCTAAGCCATCTATTCCTCAAGATATCAAGGAGGATCATTGATAAGCATTCAAAGTATTTGAGATATTCCCAAAGGTATTCCACCACTTGAAATCATGATCCTTGAAATTACTTAATTCCTGGGAATGTTCCTCCTAACATCAGAATACATATACCCTTACACCCGGAAGAGTGAAATTGAGTGCAAGGTTGAAGAAATCAGAGGCATTATTAGACCTAGCCAAAGTTCTTACTCTGCACAGTGTTGTGGTATTCAAGAAAGATAGCTCATGGTATTATGTGTCCCAGTTATAGAGGAAGCTCTCAATAAAATAACTATTAAAGATAAGTTATTCCATCATTGATGAATTGTTAGATAGTTACATGGAGCAATCTATTTCTAAAATTTGGATCTTAGTTCATCATGAGGATCATAATGAAAGGAAATTTGTGTCAAAATAGCATTCCAACATGAAGGCCATTATGAATTTTAGTCATGCCTTTTGCCTTGAAATTACACGCTACATTCCAAGGGTTGATAATTCCATTTTCAAAGCCCTTCCTTGAAATTTTGTGTTATTATTTTTGATGATATAGTAATCTATATGCCAAGTCTTAGGAGGATCATGTGCAACATGTTGACAAGGCTAGAACCTAGTAGAACTTAACAACTATATGTGAAACCATCCAAATGTTTCTTTAGAGTGGGGAGGTAGGAGTATTTGGGTCATATTGTATCCTTAGAGAAGTGTCAAGGGTAGACCCTAACAAGATTAAAGGCCATGATGAATTTGGTCAATTCCCAAAACATTGAAGAATTGGGGATTTTTGGGTTGTGAGTTTTCTCTACAAGTTGTTAGGCACTACCTGGAATAAAGCTGACTGCTATGACAACTAAGAAGGATGCATTTTCATGGACTCAGGAGGCAACTAAATCTTTTGAACAAATTTAAGAGGTGATGTGCAAAGCTCTTGTCTACTCAGGACTTCACAAAACCTTTATTGTGTATGTGATGCCTCGGAAATGGAATTGTTGTCCTAAGAACTAAGAAGGAGGCCCAGCTTTTGAGAAAGTCAACCACTCGAAGGAAAGGACTTACACAAACCCATTTTATGAGAGAAGCGTGGCGGCATGCATGCATTTGAAAAGTATCCTTACCTAATAAGGCATTACTTCAAAGAGGTCAGATCCTTGATAGTCTTAAATACTTCTTGGAACAAAGACATATTGAGAGAAGAACAACAAAATATGAGATGTGGGTTATGAGTGTCTATATAAAAGGGAAGCAAAATGTTGTGGCGGTCTGCACTCTCAAAGAAAGGATTATGAAATTTTTGATACAAGTGTATTCCCTCTGATTCTCGACTAACTTAATTTCCTCCTTGTTAAATACAAAATCGCTTCTACTATTATTATTGTGGAAACAATTAAAACACGGTCACAATGCAAATTTAAGAATATCAATAACACACAACACGAAAGTTTTACCAGGAAAGCGTGGAAGCTAGAAACCCCACTATATCATATGTATGTATATCATGAATCATGAAACAATCCTATATACACTTGTCTACTGGAATTAGCAAATACCTCGCCAATTTTGTCGGACGACCTGCCTCCTCTGCACAAACTATACAATACGAATTCTCACAATGAATAGAATGAATCGTTTGCACATGCTCATAAGCTATCCACTGCATGTGTGAACAAATCCTGGCCCGATAGCCAACTTTTCCCTTTCACCTGTTATCTCAGTTGGTGTCCATTAGAATGACATGCATGTAGTTAGCAATGCTAAATCTTCAGTTGCATCTGAGTTAGCGGTCTTGAACTCTCACTAGTGCATGTTTAGTTGCAACTAGTGGCCCATTGAATCACTTAACTACACTTATGAATTCTGTACAATTCCAAATCACTCAGTTATGAATGAGATAATAGATTAATATTTATTGTCTAATTTAATTAAAATAAATTGGAACACATGTTTCTTGATGACTTTTCAGGGATATAGAGATGTTGAGGCCTTTCTCTACATTATCTCTGATCTTCCAACGCGATTGGATAATAGAAACAAGGGATGAGTGGAAGAATGGCGAAAAAGTGTGGACTCTCATTCAAGGTTGCAGCGGGATTCCAGTTCATGGGAGCTCACATTTATGGAAAAATGATTCACTATGTTTCCAGATCACTATATTTATGCTTGGAGCTTAACTCAAACAAAGGTACTAATGGAATTTCACACCTCTCTCTAGTAGGAGGCACTTTCGGGATTTTTGAAAACCTACACCATAGAGTCAAGAAGGATTTTTTTTTAGGATGGCATTTTAAGCCCGATGTTCAAATGTTTGTAGAATGTTTTGGTTTGCCAACAAAATGAATTGAAGTAAGGGCTGGGTCTTTTACAGCAAATGCTCATCAGAGTGGTGGGAGGGGCGTTTCCATGTGGATTTCATCTGGGATTCTAGAAGTGAAGGAAAGAGTTTCATCATGGTGATTTTTATAGGTGACCAAGTCACATACACTTTTGTACTCTCTCATCCCTTCAAGCTAGTACGGTTGCCACCACATTCATAGAGAAAGTTCAAAAGCTACATGAAGTCCCAAAGATTATTGTAAGTAGCCAGGGGGTCCATCTTCATTGGACATTTTGGATAGAATTATTTTTCTTGTTTAGATTTTCGGTAATCATAGCTCATCCCACATCATCCCTCAATCAGTGGACACAGAGATAATGAACAAATGTAAGGCTACCTTAGTTTCTTTGTCTCGGATAAATAAGTAATGGTTCAAATGGATTTACCCTTATGGCAGAATGGTGGTATAACTTACTTCCTTTCATACTGTAAAAATGACACCACATGGCACTTTATGGATACCACCCTCCTTCCATCACTTTAACTTCTCTAAAAGAGAAAATTCTAAGGTTCAACGTTGGAGAGAGATCACACGTGAGGGGAATCAACAACAAGTTCTCAAATCTTAAAAGACAACCTGAACATGTACGAGAATCATGTGGAAACAACAAGCATATCAACATGCATTGGTGAAGAAGTTTTGAAGTAGGGGATTACTTAGGGCTACAATATACAAGCGGATGTCCCTCAAACAGCGAAGGATAAATTATCACCAAAATTACTATGGCCCTTATAGGGTGTTGCAAAGATTGGTACTATAGCCTAGGTGAGTTCCTTGCATCTTCTGCGTGCAGGAGTTTTCCATGTTGCATGCTTAAAGAAGGTTATGGCGACAAGATCGAGCTCAGGCTATTACGGAACTTGGCCGAGGAAAAATCATATTGAACATGGAAGCCATCGACACAAGAATTCACCCGGTGAGGAATAGATCCATTTAGGTATCTCATTAAATGGAAACTACCCATTGAATATTCCACTTGGGAAGATGAGTCTTTTATCTGAGAAGCAGAGTTACTCAAGAGTGCGAGGAAAACACTTGTCTCAAAGGGAGGGAAATGTTAAGCCCCTAATGTCGTACCCATATTGGGGCATATTACATTATTAATGTTATTTTATTTATAGCCGACTTTATTCTGGATTTAGCAATTATACCTCCTAGTCTCCAATATATACCAAAGGGAGACATTTTCATTTTGGAATCTATGCGTACTTGAACATTTAAGTGGGGGGTAAAAGGAGGTTTCCCCTCGAAGGGAGGCTATTATGTTATCTCTTTTTCCAAAGGCGTTGAGTACTTAGGGTTTTTCTATCTTTTATATATTTTACTGTATTTGGTTCTTAACAATTACAAACAAAAGAAGTAGAGGAGATATACCAAGGAGACATTTTCATTTGGAATCATCTTGTACTTGAACATTTAAGTGGGGTAAAATGAGGTTTCCCCCTCGAAGAGGCTTATTATCTGAAATTATCTCTTTTTCAAGGCGTTGAGTACTTTTTATGAGGTTTTTCTATGCTATATTTATATTTGGTTCTTAACAATTACAAACAAAAGAAGTAGAGGAGGTCAAGATTTCGTCAAAGGATGATGAGAATGCTTCATATTACATTAGTGCTAGTGTATTTAACCCTCTTGTAAGTTTCTCTGAGCATGTGGAAGGAAGCAGGGGATGTATTAAAGGATGATTAAGACTAGTTAGTTTGTTGTGTTCTTGGGAATTATGTCAAATTTTGTAATTATTAAGTGAGTGAACCTGAAATCCAATTTTCAAGGTAACAAATTTTTAACTTCACACCAAATCCAATTATATGTGCAGATATGTAGTCCAATTTGTTTTGTTGGGAGATGGAAATAACATCCATCAACATAAGTATGTCTTTGAAAAGATTACAAATAACAACTTTAAGCCATGTCTTGTGAAACTTAACACCTTTGATGGAACATAGGACTTGCAACTTATTTGAAACTAGTGCAGTTAGAAGTCGAATAGTTTACATTTGTTGTGTCGGTGGACCATATATAGGAAAATGAGAAGACAGTAGAGACTTGGGAAAAAAAGGATTTTTGAATCATGGAGACTGAGTGCTTCAATGGCATGGAATGTAGTTTGATAAAACATATCCCACAACTTGGATTGTTCAAGACTGGTCTAGGCATCTTCATCGAGAGATTGAAAGAATAATAGACGATATTGTTGGGGATATTACGCACCTAGCTAGTATTTAGTTTTCCTAAGTTTATGATGCAAGCCCCCTGCCTCTACCAGGGTCTGCGTGAGCTCCCATTCAAGGATCGATCAACTTCTGAGTCAAATTGACTATTAGGTATTATGTTGATCCCCAAAACTAGTTAATACAGGCCCCTTTTTTCTCTTTGTACAGGTTCAAGAAAACCCGTGAGTGTTTCCCTTTGGTGCTTTTTCCTTTTTAAATTTTGAAATATAGGCACTAGGCCCCTTTCAGTATATGACCTCAGACTGTAACCTGGGGCTTAGCCCAAAATATGCTAATCCTTTGGGCTTCGAAGCTCTTGACACCCGGCACTTCTCCAAGCCCCTGAAGTGTTATGCCTCCGAACTCACGGGATTTCTCCACGTGTCCACCTCCGAATCTGTGGTCATATATATGTGTCCTCGCCTCCATGCTTCGGTTGAATACGGGTCAACTCTCCCTCTTGGATTCTCTTCTGGAGGACCCAAAYTCCAAACAAGTGGATTTTTTTACGCATGTCTGTGATAGATCAACGGTTTCGGTGAACTCCAGCCTATGGGTTCGGGAGTTCTTACTCCATTACATGGGATTTCATCCCGAAGTGTATTTCTTCTGAAGCGAGGATCTCATGCCACGTGTCCACAAGATGGATGACCCAGATCTACTGAGCAACAGACGGTTTAGATCTGTTCGGGGCTTCGGCCTCCCACAATTCTTCACACTGCTTGTCTGGTGCTATAACCCTAAATTGCTCTACACATGCATACATGGCCTTGGCCCTCTTACTTGCATTTTTTTCCAAAGCACTATTGAGTTGCTCTTGTTAAAAATCCAATTTTTAGAAGATGTGTGTGCCCTGCACCATTACTTCCCACGTACATACGCTTGATGCACCACTACAACTCGTGTACATACGCATGTTGCACCATTACAGCCCACGTATACTTGCAAAAGTTGCAAGGAATTCGTTGAAATTGATGGGCTATTGGTAGTTTCCCAACTAATCCACCTACTATAGCCCGTCACCCAACCGAATAACCATCTTTTTTTCATTTAAAAGGAGTTTTTGGGGTCCCATTTCAGATCGAAGCATAAGAACAGTGAAACTCTGCCCAATTTCACTTCTCCTCCTTGCCCAAGATATTGTTGCATTTTGTAAGAATTGCCTTAGCATTCCCTCATTAGCCTCTTCTTCCTCCATTTAACTCATTCACTTCCCAAAAAGAGATCAGAAGGTTGAGAGGAGAAGTTCATACAAGGTGCACTTGGAGCTTGGTGAAGAGGAGCCCGGACCAAGTTCGCAGAACGGTAGCCGACTCAGATTGTAAAGGTATAATCTATCTGTTATTAATAAAAGAATTACATTTTCTTGTCCCAAATGATGGTGTCTTGAATAATTTTATTGATTTATGCTTGACATTCTAACATCTAACCCTAACTTGTATATGGAATAGCATGCTTGTAGTTTTTTGTTTGTCAATCTTTGGATGTAGGTCAACTCTGGGAGGATGCGTGTAGTCAATGGAACTTCCAAGTGCGAGGAGGTCATCACCAGAAGTGGGATTAAAGGTATAGTTACCCGATCTCCTTTTCCTTGTTTTCTTCATATTATTTTTGGTATGTTTGGGGTAGTATAGAGAATTAATTGACTTTTAGATGATTAATCAATCTGCCTACATTTTGAACCCTGGTGTAGATAAAGGGGNGGGGGGGGGGGGGTTTCCTGCTAGCACCATCCTAGTCCACTCTGTCACTCATCACTTTGCTAAATGCACCTTGTGATCTTTTCACATTTGTCATTTCACTATAGCATAAGCATCCGTTGATTCATTCTGCAATCACGGAAAAGGGAATTTGTCACGGTCTACTTTACTTATAAACTATGTTGTAATTCATCCTCCTGATCTCCACGCACTCCTGGAAGACTCAATCACTTCCGTGATTTATTTTACATTGTTGATCCCTTCGTCCTTCAATCCTTATGCGCACTTTTTTTTTCAATATTTAACTATTTCATCTAGGAATTTCATTTCATATGGATCTGCAATAGTACAATAGAAAGAATCCTTTCGTGCACTTCCTTTGCCTGTGTAGAAAGAATCCTTCTGCACGCTTCCTCTATCTATGCACCAACTTTGTTCCTATTGTAGTAAAATCCCCCTATGGACAGGTGAATATCTTCTTGGATTATAGACCCATAATACTAAGAGAGAAAATATACAAATGGACACTAACATCCATGTGAATTCAATTACCTAATCAGAAAGAGAAAGAGAAGGAAGAAAACGTGATGCACCTTATTTTGTAGTTCGTCCTCGCTGTTTCCGATCTGAGCTTGATCTCCAAACTCTTCAGCACCACTTGATACAAACTACAACGCAATGGAAAATAAAAGACAAAGAACCTCTACTCTACTCTACAAGATTAAACTAATCAAATTCATTTATCAAGATTGAAAACCATATGCAACAATACACAATCTTGAAGGGAATAGGCCAAGTAATATTAATGAGAAATTTAAAGAGATACTTACAAACTATATATGAAGTTGCAGAAGACTCTCCAAGTCCTCCTCGTCTAGCCCTTGCATGATGCTCCTAAGATCATAGGTTTGATATCCAAAAGCTTTCTCCCAACACCATGTGCACATAGTATTTGAACCTTCCTTTCATCCACCCTTATCCTTTTTCTCCATCTAGTACAGAAATTGGTGACAACCTCAAAGTTAGTGAATGAAATGAAGCTTGGGGGAGCATGTTTCCATCCTTTGATTATAATTCTGGAGTTAATCAGTTAGCTTTTCAAGATGGGGGTAGAGTACCAACCATCCATTGGTATCCCTACCTTTGGAAATTATGTTGGGAATTTACAAGCATAAGTTTAATTTTGTTTCAAGCTTGTGTAAAAATGAAACCAATACCAAGCTTAGTCGTTATTCTTTCTCGTGCTCGTAAATACATGAGAATGTAACCGAGTATAATTTTATCAATTTTTTGGACTCGTGAAGGTTATATGAAAAAGGAACCCCCTGGAGTCTCCTTTAATCTCTTTTCAAAATCTCTAAACATGAAAATATTGTCGAGTGATCTTGCTTCCTTTCACACTCATCAAAAGGTTTGAAAGGGCATCTTTAGAGTGGTAGTTTATCACTTTTTCGGCCTCGAAAGACTAAAATTACAAAAAAGTACAACCCTGGAGTCGTCTTTAAGTTCCTTTCAGACTCTCTAAACATGAAAAACCATCGATTTTTCCTTCTTTGGACTTGCTAAAATCACACATTGAAAGGCCCATATGAGAACGGACCATTACTTATTTTTAGTTCATTAAATAAAGGAAGAGTAACTTACCGAAGGTGAGTTATATCGAGCATGTGTTACCCTCCTCGAGCTCGTTAAATGAAAAAGAGGTACTCATCTATCTGGGGGGGAGGGGAATTGAAGGAAGTGGGTCAAGTTTTTGAGAATCCTTTATGGAATCTTTTGTCGCCCTTGAACATGGCACATGTTTGCGTCCCGTCTTACAATTGGGTAATCTTCTTGTCTCTAAGTCATACCAATTCCATGTGTCACCATACTTTTTCATCTAGTCAAAGAGTGCTCTTATTTTCATCACATTACATTCTTTGTACTCATCGAGTCAATATTGTCAAGTCAGTTGTCATGCCTCATCATGTTCAAGGTAAGTTTCACTTTAAAACATCCATCTATAGTATTGTCAGTTTACATTTCCTATGTCAGTCCATACTCATTCGATTCACCATCTTACATCTTTTTCCTATGTCAGTTTTGTGTCGATGATGGGGGATACATCAAGGCCCTCCTTCGACGAGTCTTTTCATGTTGACTTCAACACATTATCTGGTAATTAGACTTAGAAACCAGTTAGTACCTTGGGACCTGCATGCCTCAATGGAAGGCCTCCTCGCCTCCGACGGTAGGTTTACATCATTGACCTATGATCGGATGATTCCACGAATGTTCGACTTAGGCTCATTTATTCACATTCGTTTGATTGCACTAGGGTACCTTGGGAGTCATTGACATCATTGGTGATTCCCCTCGCACTTGTTAACGGTTTACCTCAATGATCGGTAATCAAGTGGTTTCTACCATGTTCGACATTGAAACATCTATTCACATGGATAGATTTGTACCACATCGGGATTGGGATGAAGACCCTAGGTTGAGTGTTCACTGTATTATTTGTTTTTCCCAGGCTGCGAAGGAGATCATTTGAGCATGATGATATATAAATTGTTACATAGATCCGCATTGTATTGGTTTGTGGCTATGTTTTATCATCTCGTAGCTCCACTGTGTATTTCTCGTGGCTAAGATCAGTCCATGTCATGGAGGTATGGATCCACATTGTATATTTGGTGGCCATATCCTAAGTCAATATTTTTCATGGATTCGTAGTGTATTGGTCGGAGACCGTGCTTTGAGTTATCTTGTATTCCGAGCATAGGTATGCTTGCCTTGGAAATGGAACATGTATTAATATTTTGTTATGTTTGTTTGCAGCTTCTTCTAGGTTCTCCAACTCCACGCCCTTGCATTGAAGAATTGTAAAGTGTTTCGGCCATCAGTTTCTCTTCTAACCTCACACTTTAGGGGGCATATTGTTACACATAAAATTTGCACACCTAGGTACCTCGCCCTAAGTGTCGCAAGTGTCGTAAAATTGTCATATGCACCTTGCTAAGTGTCACATACACCTCAACACCATGAAATAACATATGTCATAATCCCTAGTCAATGTGGAGGAGAAATATATTATATGAAGGTCCAAATACTATGTGCACATGAATTATTATTAATATTCATGAAAAGGAAATTAATTTAGTGTGAGAATCCACCTCATATTTGGTTTCCTATTTTTTAGGGGAGGTTGAGGATCTCATGGATGGTTGAAATATTTCCTCTTTAAAATCCTTGAGAGATATTTCCTCCCTAAAATCCTTAAGAGATATTTTCTCCCTAAATATCTTACAGATCCCATTTTAGTGGATCTGATGAGTGATCCTCTCCATGGTGGTTAAGCCTCCAAATCCTATATAATGAGGACTTTTCATGGAGAAGGGGGATAGAAGCATATTTGAGGTATCAAACTTATGGTCTTGGGAGAAATATTTCAGATATCAAACCTATGATCTTAGGATTATCGTGCAAGGGCTGGATGAGGAGGACTTGGAGAGGTTGTTGCAACTTCATCTACAGTTTGTAAGTATCTCTTTAAAGTTCTCATTAATATTACTTGGCCTATTCCCTTCAAGATTGTGTATTGTTGCATATGATTGTCAATCTTGATAAATGAATTTGATTAGTTTAATCTTGTAGAGTAGAGTAGAGGTTCTTTGTCTTTTGTTTTCCATTTCATTGAATCTTGTATCGAGTGGTGATAAATAGTTTGGAGATCAAGCTCGAATCGGAGGCAGCGAAGACGAACTATGGAATAAGGTGTATCACATTTTCTTCCTTCGCTTTCTCTTTCTGATTAGGTAATTGAATTCACATGGATGTTAATGTCCATTTGTATGTTTTATGTCTTGGTATAGGGGTCTATAATCCAAGAGGATATTCACCTGTCCGTAGGGGTATTTTCCTACAACAGTGCCATACATCCTTCTACGCATTTTCTTTTCATGTGCACCATATTTGTGCCATATTGTTTGTGTGCCATGTTGACATCAATGACAAAATATGCTCAACAAAATCCCCCTTTGTCATTGATGGAAACTCTATTATTGAGTTGCTCTCCCTATCAATGTGTTCCTCTAGCCTTCACTTCCCCTTTATGCTCCTCTTTGTTACAGCTCTATTTTTCTCCCCCTTTGACATCAATGGAAAATGGATCTACCCTACTGATTTTTCACATCCTGAGAGTGACTCCCCTTATATGAATATCGTATTGCATGTTACTCAATTTCTTGTGATGCTCCCCCTAAGGCTAGACATATCTTTCAACATCCTCCAACATGTCATGAAGGTTATGCATCTTAATGAGGAGTGGGAAGGGTGACCAATTTCTCTATGAGGTACTCAAAGGAGTCTCTGGGTAATGTCTTGGTAAATATATGTACGATCTTCTCTTTCAAAGGAACACATTTTAATTTAACCACCTGATCATGAACCTGTTCTCTAACAAAGTGATACTTGATGGGTATATCCTTAGTTTTAGAGTGTTGAGCGATATTTTTAGAGAGATTAATAGCACTTGTATTGTCACACATGATAGAAACAAGTTGATCACAAGGAGATTTAATATCCTTGAGATTGGATTTTATCCACAATACTTGTGTACAACAGGATGTTGCATCTGTATACTCTACTTCAAATCTAGAGAGGGAAATGGAAGTTTGTTTCTTATTTAGCCATGATACTAAACAACTTCCAAGGAAGAATGCACCTCCACTAGTGCTTTTTCTATCATCAATACTTCCTGCCCAATCTGCCTCTGTATAAGCTCCAAGAACGAGGTTTGTGTTTTTTGAATACCACAATCCATAATCAATAGAGCCTTTCAAGTACATGAATATTATTTTGATTGCAAGAATGTGAGTTTCCTTGGGATTGGAATGAAGCCTGCCTACCAAACCAACAACTTGCATGATGTCAAGCCTTGAAGCTGTGAGATAAATTAAACTACCTATCATGAACTTGTACATGGTTTAATCTATTTCTGGAGCATTGTCATCTTTGTTGAGTTTGCAACTGGTAGCCATGGGAGTTCTTACTGGTGTGCATTTTTCCATGCCAAACTTCTTCAATATTTCCTTCAGATATTTTCTCTAGGAAATAAAAGTTCCTTTTTTTGATTAATGAATCTGTAAACAAATAAAGAAGGAGAGTTATCCTAACATGGACATCTCAAAATCATGTTGCATTGTAGCTGCAAAATTTTTACTCATTAGTTCAATGTTACTATGAAAAATATTATCATCAACATATACTATAATAATTAACAAGTCATTACCTTCGGCCTTGATGTATAAGTTGCTATCAGTTTTTCCCTTTTTAAATCCTTGTTGGTGCAGATACATGTTGAGTCTGTAGTACCAAGCTCTTGGATCCTGTTTTAGCCCATACATGGATTTCTTTAAATGACAGACATAATCCTTTTTGCCAGTTAGCAGAAAACCTTATGGTTGCTCTACATAAACTTCTTCCTCAAGGTCACCATTCAAAAATGCTAATTTGACTTCCATCTGGTAGACTTTAAATTTTTTGTAGCATGCAAAAGCCAAAAACATCCCGATAGCTTCAATTCTTGTAACAGAGAAAAAAATTTCTTCAAAGTCCACTCCTTCGACATGGGCATACCCTTTGCATACCAATCTGGACTTATTTCTAACTATCTATCCATCTTTATTTAACTTGTTTATGTATACCCATTTAGTGCCAATTACATTCTTTTCATTTGGTCTTGGGACAATATCCCATGTCTTGTTTTTCTCTATTTGATCTAGTTCTTCATTCATGGATTTCACCCAATGGCCATACTGACTTGCTTGCGCAAAGTTTTGGGGCTTACTTATGGATAACGGTGCAAAATTTGAAAAGCTAGATATATTTACAAGTTTTCTTCTGGTGTGTACACATGCTTCCTTTTTCCCAAGAATCTGATTGTCCAGATGATATTTTTAAACATACCTTGATGGTTTATTTGGTTGGGGTGTCTCCATTCTCTCCTCTTCCTCAAAATCCTGTTATTCCTAGTATTCATTCATTCCATCATTTTGTAGATCATTTTTTATTGGTTCATAAAATGAATCATTGTAGTGTCGATGTCTCACTTGATGAAGTGGTCCCTCGTCTACTTTTACATATATGCTCTCAATTATTTTATGGAGTCTTTTGTTGTATCACTTGTATCCTTTACTTCTGAAGTAGTATCCTAACAAGATACCTTCATCAACTCTAGAATCAAACTTACCTAAGTTGTCTTCATTTCTTTTGATGTATCATTTGCTTCCAAATATTTTGAAGTGATTTATTGATGTAGCTTTTCCATGCCATAGCTCATAAGGGGTTTTATCACTGTTTACTCTTATGTGCGCTTTATTTAGAATGTTAAAAACAGTTTGAGAAGCTTCTCCCCAAAAGGTTTTGGGTACTTTTGATTCATCGAGCATGGCCTTGGTCGTTTCTAGAACTGTTATGTCCATCATTTCTACTACTCCATTTTTCTTAGGGGTTATGGAAATAGCAAATTGTCTCTTGATACCATGCTTTTCACAATAACTGTTGAATTCATCAGATGTGAATTCTCCTCCTTTGTCTGACCTTAGGCACTTTATTTTTAAGTCCATTTCATTTTCAACCTATGCTTTGAAGATTTTAAAATTTTCAAAAGCCTTAGATTTATGCTTCAACATTCCAACCCAAGTCATTCTAGTATAGTCATCAATCAACAAAAATAAAATATATTTCACCTTGAGGTGATTGGGTACTAGTGGATCCACATAGATCTGTATAAATCAGATCAAGAGGTCGATTGGCGGAGTGTTCTCTTGCCTTGGATTGAACTCTTGACTCCTTTCCAAATTGACATGACTTGCATACAATATTCTCAGGTTTGGAAATTTTAGGCATATCTTGTACAACATCCTTTCTTCCCAGCTTAACAACCTGATCAAAACTAATATGACCTAGCCTTTTGTGACAAAGCCAACTCTCATCATTTTTACCAATACAACATTTTTATTTGCCTTCTTCTATAACATACACATTCCCTGAAGTTCTAACTGCCTTTACAACAGTCTTTGATGTATTTGCATCCATCACTTTACAACATTTTGAATGAAAGTGAACATTGTTTCCTTGGTCACACATTTGATTTACACTCAACAAGTTATGTTTTAGACCATCTAGATACTACACATTTTGTGCTTTGGTCTTTCCCTTCTTATCTTTATCTAGTGCAACAGTTCCTTTTCCTCTAATTCTAGTTGGAGCATTGTTTCCAGAGGTAACATTACCACCTTTTTCTTCAATAAGGAATTCCAACTTACTATTATCTCATGTCATGTGCTTGGAGCAGTCACTGTCAATATACCATTGACTTTATTTATTTTGGCATATAGAGCCAATCCACAGTTTTCTTGGTTATTGTTTTTCTTCCTCCAAACCTTGGTAAAATCTTATTTTTTATCTTGCTTATAAATAGGCAACATCTTGCTTCTGCATGCACTTGCCTTGTGTCCAAAATTGTTGCATATGTGGCATTCAAGGTCATTTAGTAGATGAGAGAAGGCATGGGTTAGGGACCTAACCCCTCATGTAGGTAGAATAATATATTTACATGTAATAACAGTCAATATTAATAAGGCCTAGCAATAAGGAAGAATAAGTCCAATGTAAGAAGACCTAATAGAAGATTTCGTTTCTAGAAGGATCTTCCTCTAGATGGTTATTTTGATAGACATATTTAGTATAAATAGGAGTCGAGGGTATGAGAACTTTTGTCTTATATATTATTGTAATAGAGCTTTTCTCTACGGGAGGGTTCCCCCTCGAAGAGGCAAGTGAACATTGCTCTCGATAATCAAAGTATTATTTCTAGTGTTATTTTGTTATCATTTTGGTATTATAGTGGTGTTGTACTAGTTATATTGTTGTTCATCTGCCATTTCTAGCTATTTATTTATGTTCTACATACTTTTTATATCTGGAATATTACAAGTGGTATCAAAGCACCTTCCTCGACAGAAAATTGTGGGTTAATTTTTTTTTCAGGGTAGAGACGTATTCCGACATCTTTAAGATACAAAGATTTGTTGTTAAAATGCATAAACCCACAGTCAGAGATTCATACACGCAGGAAATACAAGTGGTACTTGTTGAGGAAAATATATGAATTGATCTTACTCAAGCATTTTCAGACTTTACTTGGCTAAAGCAAAGTAGACGAGAATATCACCCTATGTTTATAGCCAACAAAAATAACATCCTAACTCACAAGTATTAATTACGAGTGCTTAGGCTAGTCTTTTATCAACGAAAATCTTGCTGGAAATTCACTTTTTATGTGATTTTTTGAATATAATAGTTGCTGAAATAAATGTAAGAACAGAAGTAAAGACACCAATATGATAATCAAGATAGATGAGACATAAATAAATCCTTTATTTCATTCCAATTCACCAAAGAGACATTTTCTTTACAAAATCTCATACGGAAATCTTGGACCAAAGTGGAACTTAGATATCCTCGATGGAACATACAAAAGGACCTCTGATAGAAAACCAAAACTGAACTCTAAAAGTTGGATCAGCTTGCCACAGATTGTTGCCCACTTGACTCTGCACAATAGCCTTTATCAGTCATGAAAATTAATTCACAAATAGACAAGTCTACACAGACTATCAAAGATAGATCAACACCTCTGAAGAACAAGTGTCTAAATGATTTGATTCAGCCCTGAATATTGTTGTCTACAATAAGACCCTGCTATCATAAAAGAGAATTAGGTTGTGATGAATATATGAATGAATGAAAACTGAACTATCTCAACATAAACTCAAAGAGCAAACTTTAGCATGCTTATGCTTCTATCCTCCTAGTGTTCCTCCCTTTCCTCTTGCTTTTAACAAGATAGAATTGTTGAAGTGGTTGAACCAACTCATTATTTAAGTGAATTAAAATACTCAACTAACTTTAGTTAGGGGGAAGAGTAATAATTAAAATTAAGGGTCATAATTAAATAATAACTAGTAGGTGGGACCCCTTTTGACTCCCTTTATTTCATAACAATAATGGCAATCATAACATAACCATTAGTTAAGCAAAAGACTCCTCCTTGTGCCTCCCATCAACATATTTACTTTTGGTAATTTAAACTCATGAAATTTGAAATTATTTCAAAAATAATACTCATATATCCAAAATAAACATGTTGTCCAAAGATTCCTGAGTCAACTGTCATAAAACAATAGATATAATAAAAAACTCAAAATCCATATTTCCCAGTCTTTGATGCAACCCTTCCTTGGTTGGTACTGTCACCTCTTAATTTTCTTGAATTTGCCTTTGGTTGTGCAGAGCCTTTAGGCTTAATCTCGTTGATCACGTGGGAACAATCGTCCCTCAAATGCATCCTGGAAGACACAGATTTGTTAGAGCCATTGGAGGGTGAGGAGGGGGCAACAACGGATTTTCCTTTATCAAGTGCATGGTGAGACTCAGTTTTCAATCTCTTGCTAGCATGGGAGGATCACACTGGAAAATGGTTAGGGGAAACTTGGACAATGGGGTTCAAAGGTGAAGGAGAAAGAAAAGACAAGTTGGGCCATCCACGATGTTGGGAGACTGTCGGGTGGACAATCTCCTCCCATCCATCATTTTCAGGGACCTCAGGTTGTAAGGAGACATGAGGAGGTACAGGGATACTGGGGGCTTGTGGGGCTTGGAAAGGAGGCCTTTCAGGCCTAGGTTGGACTATTCCATGCCTAATCCAATTAAAGAATCTGGCGTGAAACAATTGGCCAAGCTCTTCTGAATCAGTATCAAAATGTATGGAGAACCTGGGCCTTCTTGGGCCTCGGATCCAATTACCTCTACCTCTGTTTCCTCGGCCATGGCTACCTCAACTAAAAAACACATCATGCATGCGTGATCAATTAGAAAATAGTCTTTTAAATAACCATACATGACAACTCTTAAAAATATGAAATAGATTTGGCTCATCAATGTATCAAATTCATGCAATCCAATCCATACAAATTGTTTTACTGTTAATCAATGAGCAAGGGGGTGAAAAAGGGTTATGGGATATGTGAGTGGGTTGTATTGAGAAAAAATGATATAATGAGGGGGGGGAATTGTTAGAATATAGAGGATTGTGCTCGTTTAACCATTGACGATACCCTCGTCACCCAACCACAGGCCTTAAGCCACCCTCCGAGCACCTTGACCTTGACCGAGAAGAGAATTCTGGCTGCAATCTATAGCCAAGAGAGGCT
>SNQJ01S0043567.1:7785-27675 GCA_010110895.2 Picea sitchensis
TGTCCCCTAGTGCATGGGTCTATGGGGAACATAGGAGATGCATTCCAGGTAAGAAATTGAGTATGCCCTTAACAATCTTGTTTACAAACATGTAACTAAATATAGCTAAAACATCTTGAATTTTTGGCATGTAATCAGCACTAATTCAGTAATATAGTGACCAAATATCACCCTGTGTGTCTGTCTCGACAGTTTCTAGTATGTAGCTCAAAGACTTTAAGTGCCAATATCTGTGGATTTCGGATTGAACAATACTCTGCTTATATTTTATCTGCTAATCTCTATTATTGGCTCCATAGGCCATAGAAGAGTCATGAGATTGTATATGCACACATTGATCTTTGCTCTTAAAAGCTGGATATGTAAGCTATTCAGATAGCATTTACTTTAGAAGTAGCTTTGAGAAATTCATCTCATGCTTAAATGTGTGTCTAGCCACCTTTGAACAATCTTGTTGAGCAAACTAAACAATAATATCTAAACAAATTTAAATGTGTGTCTAGCAGCCTCTGAACTGTGTTTCTGAGTACCAAAATTTGGGAGAACTTCCACGAAAAAGGAGAGTTCTCTAAGTACCCCTTATCCCTTGCCGAGAATGATACAGGGCTTGGAAGCACTGGATGCAACAACATCTATAATATTAGAGGCTAGAGGCATTTGACAACCTCAACTACAAATTAACCTAATGAAGCTCTCTCAGTGTGTGGAGAGATTTATGTTTATATTCTATAATGTAGGAAATAATTAGTTGTCCTGAAATTATAAATAGGAACTTGGAGAATAAAAAATAGTTACTGAAACGCGTTTTGAAGGCTGTACTATTTTGTTTATTTTGGAGAAGAGAAGTATTTTCCAAGGCAATCGGCTGTCTGCACAATTTCTTGTTGTTCCCCTTTATAATTCATTGTTCCCACTTTGTTGTGTCTCCCCTGTAGATTATCACTAGATTTGTAGGTTTGTATATCTGACCAAATGGTTGAAATGTGGATTGGGAGGGGAGCTCAGGGTTCTGTACGAATAAGATTGGAGCAGAAAGTGGGCTCTGCATCAAGGTAAATCCTCAAAAAGAATTGGCATAAAAGAAAAAGTGCCACACTATCAATTTTTCTGAAATGAAATCAACATATAAAGGGAAACATATGCATACAAAGTTCCAGCGACTCTTGTGCTGATGTGAGTCTGGTCTTCATGAAAAAGTCTTGCTAAGCTGAAATCTGCAATCTTAGGATTGAGTTTTTCGTCCAACAAAATATTGCTTTCTTTAATATCCTGATGAATAATTCACAATTGAATATCCTCGTGCAAATAGAGGAGCACCCGAGCCACTCCCACTATGATGTTGCAACGCTTCTGCCAATCAAGCTGGTAGCATTTGTTTGGATCTGTATCCATACATATTATCATGACCAAACTAAATATTTTGAAACAATAATGCTTTTTATGGACCTACAAAATCGAATGGTACTGACTCACCGAATATGATTTTATCCAGGCTCTTATTCTGTAAGTGCTCGTAAACAAGCAACGTTTTTTATCCCTCTGCACAACAGCCGAGTAGGTTTACAAGATTTCGATGTTAAATTTTCGCCACAAGTTTAACTTCATTCAAAAATTCTTTCTTTCCTTGAATAGATTTTATGGACAACTTCTTCACAACGATTTCTTTTCCATCTTGAGTAGTTCCCTGAAATATTCATATAAAAATTATTCGGATGGTGATTTTGCCATGGGCGCGGTGAGAGCAGCCCACCGACTACTATAATTCAAGATTTCTATAAACTGGTGGAAGGTTTCTTAGCCTATTGTATCAAAACCATGAGAAGCACCATGGGGAAAGCTCACGGGAATGCAAGCTTACAGATAATTTCCAATGCCGAATATCGATGTCGAATGTCAAGTGTGTGTACATCTCAGAATGAACACATGAAGAGGTGAAACCCTAGTGTGCGCAGATGTCTAAGGAATGCCCAGGTCATAAGTTGTAAGTTGTTAATTTTGAATAGACATTGTTGTCTATTTTCAACAAATATTAAAGGCAAAGGATGCATAACTCAGTGAAAAATAATAGAAACATGCTAGGTGTAAATTGCATTCACAGAGGCCAACTAACATTTGCATACAATGGTTCAAATTCTAGCATAATTTCAGGGTTATTCATTTTTTTTAAAAGCCAGTTTTTATTTTGACTAAAGACTCAGGAAGGAGCCAAAAAAGAGCATCCAATGTCAAAATTTTAATACCAATATCACATAGATGGGGTGATACGTTTTGATTGTTATAAGCCATTATCTATGCAGATTTGATAATAGATGCAAATACAACTGCAATGATGATGATTATATGGAAGATTTCTTATGGATATGGGCATGTGTCCAGGTGAAAGCCTAAATTCTATGAAGTTTTAGATTGCTAAAAGAAATGTTATTTTCTTGGGGGAAATCACAAATATCCAAAAGTGTTTTAAGCATACAAGATATCATTTCTTCTTGTGATTATGAGGTCTCAATTCCAATTCTACCTGGAGATTTCATTGCATGTTGGTGTCACCAATGGAGACAAAATGATATAAAGTTCAAATCAATACAACTTCCAAATTAGCGTTCAATGTCAAGATGTACGAGTTACGAATGGAGGAGCATGTAGCACAACTGTAACATCTTATTTTCAAGCAACAAAGGAAGATTTTCTTGTCAAGTTTTGAGTGGGTGAGCCTTGATGATGCTACAAAATGTTTCATCCAAGGAGATTTAGATAAATTTTACCATCATCGGGTGGTGGAGCTCCAATGGATTCAATCCATTTGATCCATTTTTAGAATCAGTGGGTAGAGGCATGAGTTGAGAATGCCAAACAACATGCATTTTTTGGAAATAAGTGGCTTGTATAACTTGTCCATGCTTTCCATTAGTCATTACTTGGGATAAACTGTTGTGATTATTTGAATACTTTAGCAGAGATCATGGTTGTAACTTGTTGCACAAGATTTGGGGTAACTTCCATGGGTAATATTAGACATTTCAGCTAATGCCCACATGCCAAGATTCTGAATATCAAAGCATGCCAATTGTAGCATTAAAAACACCATAATAAGCATTATGCCTTTAAGTCCAAAAAAAGAAATGTTTGGAGGAAATCACATTAATTTTTGAGTTTCTGGAAATAGGAGATCCCTTATTTGGAACATTTGTATCAAAATATGAAGACTGTGAAATACTATCATGCATTTCACAACTCACCTAATGCAGGGAGCAACTCATAAAATATTCAGGGCCAACATTTGTAATCATTGTTCTTCAGGAAAGTTGGGCCAGCATATTTTTGTGGAATGGCTACTTTCAGTTCTGACAAATGTTGTAAATTTAACATCCCTGATATCAAGTGCAGTTATTCCAACATCTTATGAAGGATTTGAAACTTCCATATAACAGACATTTCAGAAAAGAAATTTGTTGAGAAAGGGAAGATTGATATCAGACTTAATGTTAAGCCTCCTTCTATAAGTGAATATATGAATATAATAATTGAGAGTGGTAAAGTGAGGGCTCCTACTCATATTATTTCAACAACTTGATTTTGATGTGATGGCACTCAAGCACAAAATCAGTGACAGTTTTGAATAGTCAAACACAAATGAAAACAAGGAGACAAATGTCAACAGAATCCTATTTTTTTTTAGCAGATGTGGGACACCTATCTTCTGATGTGTCGAGTTGTCTCAAGCAGTCATCTTCATTCTATTTTCAAGAGATTAGTTCCACAAATGAATGGGGTAGTTGAACATTCAAAGTGCACCTGGAAGTAATGATTTTCCAGCAGCCTTTCAGTTATTCGAAGTAACAAAGCAACATTTCCCAGATTTAAGTTGCTTTGATTTACTGTTAGCATTTTGCTCCTAAAATTAGTAGTTAGTTTACAAGTGTCATTTCTTTTTTGAAACTGATTCTTTTTCTAGCATAAGGAGGTTTCAAACTCCTGATTTCATGTAATTTGATGATGTAACATTTTTCAATATATTTCCATGAGAAAGTATGAGAGGGGGTTGAGTCTTGGAGGCTCGAGAGAGCTTGAGGAGACAATAGAGCAACATGTTATTCCGATCATACCCCAGTGGAAACCCTATGCAAATAAAGATAAATCAACCTACACCAGTATTTATTTTTGCAGAACAATGAGACCGGAAGCAGTAGTAAAGAAGAGGATTTTCAGAGGCAATCTAATTTTCAGCTAAAGCAGAAAAATGAGGTCTTCATTGAGGTATTCTCTCATGTTTTCTATGATCCAATAGCTGCTCATTTGGAGTCTTTTATCAGTTCAAGGTATGCATTATTGTTCAGCTATGAGTATGGGTTTTTCTTTTATGATGATTCTCCATTGTATAGAATTTTCTTTTTTTCGATCAATGGCATCGAAGAAATCCAGTGTATCATAGAGTTGTTGGCATGGTTACACTGGAAGTTTGATATTACTTGATCAAAGAGTTGAGCTAGGTAGATTAGTGTAGGTTTATGTACATAAATAAGCTCCCTCTGTGAGCATGTGATTTTCATTTTGAGTTTTCCTACATAATGAGTTCAGTTTGTAGATTATGTGATCTGCCCAAGAAGGCGATCTATAGGAGAAGGTGACCATGAAAGCCATAATCCGGCTTCTGACCAAAAACTCCTCAGGGGCGCACCATTGGTTTGGGTGACCAAGCAATTGGGGATCCAAACCAGGATGATCCGAGAGTGGCCAAGAGACTTTGGCTATCTCAGAGTGACTTCCAGGGATCAGTGGGAGAAGCCCAATGTAGCCATAGAAGAGGGTGCACTCACTTCATCCCAACAAAGGAGAAACTAGTAAAGGCACAAACCCCAGTTGGTGCGCCCTCCCTTCTGCCTTGGAAAACTTGAAGGAAACAATTTTCTCCCTAAGAGAGTGGCTAGCTAATGGGATAAGCTTGCTCTCAGAGGTGGAAGCATGACAAACAGAGTCACCAGGAGGCATCCATGAAGGGAGGCACACTGGTTATTCTTCAGAAACCCTAAAAACAAAATTATCGTAAATGTAAAATGCAAACTCTGAAAATAAAACAAATGAGACACATAGCTTCAGAAGAAAAGGTAAGAACGCTTTATTTGAGTCCCAGTTCACCTTATATACTGAGGGAACCATTTATTTACATGTATTTAATTAATCATCAAAAGGTGAAGATGTGTTGCGCCTAGGTGATTGACTTGTGTGCCCCAGATGGGCATTCCCCTAGGTGGCCTCCTTGGCCCGATGTTTAGATTTGGAAGTGTCCTGACTTCCATGAGAAGATGAGGAAAAGTGACCAGAAAATGCTTAGAAACTAAGAGGCAAAGGCCATCCTTCTTGACCCATCCGAGTTGATAGGGTTGTGGATGTGGAGTAATAACTAGATTAAGGTGGTTGACAAGGTCTTGAGACACCAAATTCTTCTATCTTCCATTGTCCATAATCAGTAAAGCTAAGGTGTTTTTGATTTGGCAGTTATGGGTGAAGAGGGGTTGGGTGGATGAGTTCAAATCTTCATGGTTCATTAGAATAAGTGAGGGATCTACTTTTGTGGGATTGTCCAAAGGAAATTCTTCGGTATCTTCTACTTGGGAGGGCTCAATGAGCTTAATGAGTAGGGTTTTGTTGGTTTTTAGATTTTGGAGGATTCGACAATCTGATGAATTGTGTGAAGTAGTTTTGTGGAATGAGCACCAAGGTGTCCTTGTATTTGTATTGGGTGTGGGGTTTTGAGCTCGAGGAGGTGGAAAGATGGAGCTGGATGGTTGAGAGGCAAGGGGGTTGGTGTAGGGGTGGGACTGAGGAGTACAACCTCTAGGAGCGACTTTCCTTTCTATAGCCAAAGTTCTCTGAAATGTTTTGTCTAAAGTTGGATTTTCAAACAGCTCTACTTCTCGAAAGAACTGAATTAATAAACCAGCCACAAATTTTAATATGAGTACCTCTTTCGGATCTGGAATATGAAGTAAGAGGCGCATCTTGCAGAAGAAGTCTATGTAGCCGTGCATTCCTTGTGAAGGGAGTTTTCGAAGTTGGTGCCATTTGATCCATAAGGATTACACATACCGGGCAGGTAGAAGCGATTTCTCAAAGTTTCGGAAAGTTGAGCCTAGGTTCTAATGGGTTTGGAAGTAGAGGATTCTGGAGCATCCCCAATCTCTATCGCAAATATGGTCTTCTCTTGCTCTATATCCCACCAAGTTTGTGCCAGTCCTTCTAATTGCAAGGCGACAATCTAGAGCTTTCTTTCCTCAGTAAGGCCTGGACATGTATTGAAATAGGTGGAGAGGCTACGAATCCAAGAATCCATAATTTCTCCATTGGTTTGACCAACAAATTTGGGTAGTTGGATTCGAGTGTCCAACTGGAAGGGGTCTAGATTGTTTTGTTGTTGCATTCTAAGAAGCTCATTGAGGACGAAGGAAAGATCTTGGACTGGTTTTGACGTGTTGGAATCTGAGTCGAATGAAAAAGGATATTTTCGTGGAGGCATTGTGAGGCCAACTGAATATCAAAGGCGCCCCTAATTTGCAATGCTAAAAAAAAAAATGGGTCAGACTCTGTTTTGAGAACAGAGGATGCAAAACCCTAAAGCAACAGAGTTGAACTGGTCTAGAGGGAGAGATCTATATTGTTTTAAATATGTGGAACTCCTCTCTGTTGCAATGGAAATCTAAGTACCCTTGGGGTTTATGAGATCTGTTGAACTGCTTGCATGAAAATGGAAACCCTGGAATGGGAAAAATCTAGACTATTTCATGAAAATCCCAAAACAATTTGGCTCAATCTTCAAGATCAAAAGATTTTCCATGGATCTTGAGGCTATGATACCAATTGATATTCCCAAGAAGGCGATCTATAGGATAAGGTGACCATGAAATCTATAATCCGGCTTCTAACCAAAAACTCCTCAAGAGCGCAAATCTGAACAGGTGCGCACCATTAGTTTGGGTGACTAATCAACGGGGATCCAAATCGGGATGATCCGAGAGTGGCCAAGAGACTTTGGATATCTCAGAGTGACCTCTGGGGATCAGTGGGAGAAGCCCAATGCATCCATAGAAGAGGGCGCGCTCACTTCATCCCAACAAAGGAGAAACTAGTAAGGGCACAAATCCCAATTGGTGCGCCCTCCCTTCTGCCTTGGAAAGCTTGAAGGAAATGATTTTCTTCCTGAGAGAGTGGCTAGCTAATGGGATAAGATTGCTCTCATAGGTGGAATCATGGAAAACGAAGTCACCAGGAGGCAGCCATGAAGGGAGGCGCACTGGTTATTCTTCAGAAACCCTAAAAACGAAATTGTTGTAAATGTAAAATGCAAACTCAGAAGAAAAGGTAAGAATGCTTTATTTGAGTCCCGGTTCACCTTATATACCGATGAAACCATTTATTTACATATATTTAAATAATCATCAAAAGGTGAAGATGTGTTGTGCCTAGTTGATTGACTTGTGTGCCCCAGGTGGGCGTTCCCCTAGGTGGCCTCCTTGGCCCATTATGAAAGTGTTGTCATCTTTCAATAAGTAGCAGAGGTGCTCTCAGGAATACAATATGCAGGGATCAATTGGATAATGCACTAGGTCTGTAGGTTCTTGGTAGCTCACAGGGAGCATGCCATACCCCGTGGAGCCAATGTTAGCACTTATATGTTCATGATCAAATTGTGGCCTTAAAGGTGCAACAAGAAGTTCCAGATCCCAGTAGCGGTTTTATCATTTTCTATTGTATCGTTTTCTAACTGTGACAGTTCATCATATTAGATTTTGTACAGCCAGAGAATAGATATGCATTCTCGGCGCCAAAAGGGTTGTGGTGATTTGCATTGGATATGGACAGTAGAATCGCATATCCATAGGGTTTGATCAGATGCACCACTTGCTTTGCAGTCGGGGTGAATATGATCAAATACCTCATCATAGACAAGTTGTTCTATTACATCAGAAAAGAAAGGCTAATTTGTCCATTCTACCAATTCATATAATCAAATTATATACCTTCGCGTCCCTTTCAAAATATGGCATACTTCAATCTTCTCCCCTTTCCCCACAGGCATGCCAATATGGTCGTAGGACAATGGAGAGCTTACACCAGTCAAAGGACATTCCAATGATTCTCCCCTAAATTTTACTCTACTCTGCACAGATATGAAAACGATATAATCATATGCTTAATCAATAGACTCATAGACAATGTTTTTTTAAGTTGCAACCCCAATTTTAGGATCTTAATTTCATCAATGACGCTATGTCATGTCCAAATATGAATTATTCCTCCTCCTCCTAGGCGGTTGGGATTCACAAGCTATTGGGATTCCAGAAAAGAGGGTTTGGAATTCGAAGAAATGGTGTATTTCAAAATTGGAGTGTTCCTGTCGAAGCTTGGATTGTATTTCGAATGAGTTCTTCAAGACAGTGACAGTAGTTGAAGATAGAGCCAAGAGAATGAAGCTAGTTCTGAGTCCAATAGCCAATTCTCACTCTGGATGAAGATTGAAAAGAGAGAGGAAGGAAGTGGTGTAGCAGTTGGAGACCCATGCATGGTATTCTCTGGTCATTAGAGCCATTGTAATCAGTAATTCTCTTATTTTCAAGAGTCAATAAAGCACAGACGAAGCCATCCCATTGCTGGAGTTATCCTGGAGTGGATTTCTCCTGGTTAAATTTGTGTGTCAAATTGTTCATGGTTGAATGCAATGTCCACTTAATTTCTGTTGTTTCCTTTTTCCGCAATTGGACAATAGAAACACATTTACCAAGTTCTATCAAACAATAATAAAAGTTAATCTAGTATCTGTTGTGATGAACTGGTTAGCAGGATACCTACTACAGTTTACAGATCAGACTCCCCAAGAAGAAGATCGCATCAGAATGGCTTTAAAGTTTTATCAGCTTTCCTGTTTACTTTTTCTCTGCCATCACACTCTAATGTGTGCTCGTAAGTCACTTTAAGGGCATGGATGCAATCATAACATCCTGAAAGATAGGATAAACCACTTGCCCCGCAGATTATTCCAATCAAGGATGAATCGAAAACAATGTACTAAAGTTTGCCTCCCAGGGATAATAAGAGGGAGCAACATTGGAATTTTCCTTGCACTTTACTCGTCAATCCATTTTTCTCTTTTACATTTTGAGTTTCTATATCCCTTGTCATAGAACATTTTTGCTAAACATGTTCCCTTCAACATTTTGTTAAAAAAATTACTCTCCAATGGTTTTTTTAAGATTTTAACTTTCAAAATAAATAAAAGGTAGTTTTGGATGTTTTAGTCCATATGCTTCATACACATTATACCAATTTATTACATATATTACAAAATTAAAGCATATGGATAAAGCAATTCTGCATTTTTATCAGAGAGTTTTAGCATGTATACACGGGGTGGGAAACAAAAACTGTCTCAATGCACAGAAGAGTTGTTCTACACAGTACCCTATCGAATCAAGGGTACAATACCTCATGTCAAAGGATTAGTGCTATTGCAAAATTCTGCAAATCCTTCAGTAAGTAGTTGTATTTCTGGAAGGATCTGAAATGCGGGGCATTACTATGGTGAAGGACTGACACATTGCATTCAGAGAAACCTGTTTAGTTGAAAAGCACACCTTCCTGTCAAATTCGATCGTCTGATATCATCAACAAGACTGACTAAAAGCCTGCAAGATGAAGAAGAGTGGAGATGGAAAGTCCCATTCTTGGTGGTGGGACAATGTCACAGTCATATCAGTCCCAAAAATTCAAGATGGATGGAAGAAAATTTGGAAGGTATGCATTCTGGTTTTTCTTGGGAATTTTGGTTTATTTGTGCAATTACAGTTGCATTTTCTATATATTTGTTTTCTTGTCAGTCTGCCAAGTTCATGTTAATTGAATTGATACATGAAACATTTTGTTTTTATAGGCATGGATAAGCATGTGAAGACAATGCTGAAACTGATTGAAGAAGATGCAGATTCATTTGCCAAGAAGGCAGATATGTATTACAAGAAAAGGCCCAAACTCCTCAACCATGTTGAAGAATTCTATAGAATGTATCGTTCATTGGCAGAGCGCTATGATCACCTTACAGGCGAGCTTAGAAAAAATATTCCAACTGATCTCAAAAGGCACTATAATTTATATACATTCTACCTACAATGCCACTTGGTGTCACCTCAGCTTACACCGTCACTCGCAACTGCATCTCCAGAGAAGAGACTGGTTTCTAGCTCCTAAGGAATCTCGCTTTTCTAAAAAGCATATCCACATTTTTTAAACCCCATATTGAAGCATGCTATACACAACTCATTACAACCCTTGAAAACACATACTAAAATTTTATGCCTTACGGCCACTAGATCGAATCCTAGCAGACAGATTTTACTTATGATTTGAAATTGGGCCACAAAATAGAATCCCCCCATTACCCTAAATTCTCATTGCAAGAATAATGGGACCAATGTGGCGGTCTGGAGAACCAGCACATAAAAGCATAAATGTTTATAAAAATGTGCCCTCTGTTATAATTCACAATTCTCTGATCTTTTCTAGTAAATCGAACTCCAAATTTTCTTCAAAAACTTAAACATGAATAATTAATATCTGCACAGAAAATGCTACACTTTTTTTTTCATGGAAATCCCTTGCCCTATTCCCGCATTCGATTCATTCTTATCAGAAAATCTCAAAGAGATCATGACAGATTTCTAGTTATTTTGAGAATTCCACCATCAAATTGATCAAATGAACTCTTGTTTTCTTTGCCATTGATGAACCCAAGTAAAGCCTTCAGATAGCCATCTACCTTCTTGCAAAGTCCGACCACATCGTAGCCTTCAACCTTGGCAAGAATACTTGTAGGCTCCATGGTATAGGAGGACAGAGGGGTTCAAATATTTCTCAGGTCCTCCTTTTATTTGTTTGCTTTGGTCGCTTCTATTGGTGTTTGCATCGCTGGTGTTAGTGTGAATGAATCGTCCTCTCCCATGGAAAAGGTGGGATTTTTTTGTGGATTTCAAACTCTCCTCTCCCTCTCACACGCAAAAGAGCCCAAACCACTTGGTTTTTAATCTGTTTAGGGATTTCCATTGACCATGTTGTTTTATAAGCTTACTTAAAAAAAAATTCATCTTCTCAACTTTTTATATAGTTGGATTTCAATCTTCAACTTAGGGGAATTTTAAATTTTTTTATAGTGTAAAGCTTCAACAATTTAAGGAAAGCATCTGTTTTCTCTACTCTTACTTCCCTCCAATTTTTACAATATTAAATAGTTCCTTTTAACCTATCTTTAATGATTATATGTGAAATTATGAAACTATGTTTCACTTTTTTATTTATTACTAAAAATTTGGGATAAAAGCCAATTTTACCCTACACCTCCATCATGGAAACATAACGGTATGCTTGACAATGTTCTCGAGTGCTAAATAAATCATGTCCACATTATGTATGCTTTTCATTGTCTTGTTGTGGGTAGTATATATCCTTAATGTGTAAGATTTATCATGGAAAACACATGTTAAAGGTTGACAATGTTCTATAGTGCTAAATAAATCATGTCCACATTATGTATGTATATCCTTAATGTGTAAGATCTATCATGGAAAACACATGTTAAAGGACGTACACAATTATAACATGCAATGATTTGTTGGAATCGCTCTACTAATGTGTTCATGAGAGTGTTGCTTGTGATTCTACAATTTGTCTTTGAAGGGATACCTTTAATGCTTCTAGAAGTAGTGAATTTTAGAGTGAGGAATGGGATAATAAAGGGGCCAGAGGATGCAATGACAGTAGTGGTGTGATCATGTGTTTGAACCTACCTTTAATTGTGGTGTGATCATGTGTTTGAACCCCCTTCCCTTCTCTCAACCATCCAATGGTATTAGGAATAGTATTCCTTCCCAAGGAAAACCCACCCCTCTCTCTTCTTCTCAGGGAATTCGGATGACAACAAACCCTCTCTCTTATTTCCCATTGAAAATATGTTTTTTAGTAGTACGATACCTATGGTTCTTAGGGAAGAGGTGCCTATACTCATCAAACACCACCTATCTTCCTTTATAACCTATCTTCCTTTCTAACAAATTTTGTAGTAAATGCACAAACAAAATGTTAGGAATGAATGTCCTCTTAATACTATAGAAATATATGGAATTTATAAAGAGGAACATCAAAATAAAAAAAAAACAATCTTACCATGTATTAAGGCTACTTACCAGATATCTTAAGAGAATATGGAGCCACTATGCTTCATCAACCAAAGGAGGCAAGGAATAGCTTGACCATTTCAAATAGGTATTCCTTATTCCCATCCTCAATAGTTTTTTAGATATAATGAAAAAAATCATACTCAACCTTGGTATCATTCCAATCAACCTTTCTAGCTAGTGAAAAATCAATGGTAGTACCAAAACCATCCTTAACCATTCCAACATTTCTTTCAATCATTTACATCTCAACCTCAAAGGTAAAACTACCAATGGAGTAAATATCCAGAAGGGTGGAGACCCCAAACCCAATAAAAACAAGAATTTCTCCTACCTCCACCACAATAAATGAATTCTTCAACAAGAAGTAACCAACAAATCCCAAAATAACCCTAGTTTCTTACCCATCCAACACCCAATCCAAACAATAGTCAGGTCCAACAAGTATACAATAATGAGATGACCACCTACCAAACTTACTATATGGATCTTCAAGAGATTATTCTAATATTGTGGAAGGTACTAACAACCCCTCCCCTTTTTTACATCCCATGGAGGATAAGGGATTTAAGGAGGAGGAATATTTTCCACAAGAACAACCTACTCCTAAACCAGAACCACATTGTCCTAAAAGGCTAGAAGCTAAGAAGACTTACACCATCTAAGATAATTACCTCTTAGATGAACTCAAAAAATTATGTGTCAAAATTCCTATCCTCCAAGATATTAAGGATATTCTTGTCTACAATAAGTACATAAAAGAAGAATTCATTAAGAATATAGGAAGAAAAAGAAAATATTCTCCTATAGTAAATGTAATAGGGTAACTTGCAAATCTTATGTTAGGAAAAATATTTGTTCCTAAATACATAGATCTAAGTAGTCCAGTTTTATATGTTTACATCAACAAAAATTTGATTTAGAATACTCTAATAGATCTAGGGCCAACCATCAACATTGAAAAGGGATATTACGTATACTAGACCATAGGTAACTATTGATACACACACCTACTATACTTTAACTAGCATATAGATTAACTGTAAATACCGAAGGAGTATTAGAGGATCTAACACATTGATTCATGTGAGTAACTAATAGATATTACACTACTTTAAACCAAATCCAACATGAATGGGTATTCCCTCATTTTAGGAAGAGATTGGTTGGATATAGTTGATGCATATATCAATTGTATTGAAGGAAACATGACCATTGCAAATGGTCAACCTCAAAACAAAATTCTCCTCTACCCCCTGCCAAGACACTCATTAATAATAAAATACCTATGTGGGTAAGACATGAAGAAGGAGAAGTGAGATAGTCTAAGGTTCCTATTTATTTGATAGAGATTCCTTGGAAATATTTACTTGGAAATCTTCCCCTCTAAAACTCTTAAAATAAACACTAAGTTGATTGTTGTCCAAGAATTATAGTCACTAACTATTCTTAGAAATGACACAACAATATTATCATGGGATTAAAAGACAAGTACGGTTTTCATCCAAATATTTATACACACTGCATCTACATCAAGGATGAATCTGCACTGATTAAGCATTGTTAAAGAAGAATTAATCCTACATTAAAAGATATAATCAAAGTAGAATTAGTAAAACTTTTAGATGAAGGATTCCTCTACCCAATATATGAAAGTGAATGGGTTTCACCATTGATTATAGTTCCCAATAAAAATGGAAAATGGAGGGTGTGTTTATATTACAAAGAGAGCAATAAGGCCAAAATAAATGACCACTTTCCCTTACCTTTCATTGATCAGTACTAGATTCTTTAGTAAGTAAAAGGTACTTTTAAATTTTATATAGGTTTAGTGGATACAACCATATACATATCGCCTTAAGGACTGAGACAAAATTACTTTAACTTTCCCAGGGGAACATTTTCCTACAAAGTCCTTCCCTTTGTCCTATGTAATTCTCTTACAACCTTCCAATGAGTTGTCCTCATCATATTCTCATATCTATTCCATGACACTATAGAAATAAACATGTATGATTTCACCACCTTAACATTCATAACTTCCAATTCAACCACCAAAAATGTCATGCACCAACCCTGCATAGTGAGCAGTGATTGGGGCCAACGTTGAAATTTCTTCAATATGTGCCTGTATGCATCAAAATTTGACATGGTTAGACTAGACACATGGCTTGACGGTATGGGAGGTTTTCAAGATTCAAGGGTGTATGATTTCATACAAAAAAAATTTGAAAAAAAATCAATGTTGGCCCCATTCACATGTCACTGTTGTCCATCATGTACTCTAGCCCTAGTACAATGTCTTTTAATAGTTGTTTCCTTTAAAATTCGACCGATCAGAAAATCAAAACAAAACAAGGATGAGATGAGATGATATATAGAGTGGGTCTATGAGTGATATTTGAGTATATAGGAAAATATCTCTTGCATTCCATACACAACACAAGGGAAAATGTTTCCTTTCTCTACTCAACAATCCCTCAAGCATCTCCTTCATTTTCAGTGCCCTCTGAAGAAATTTAAACACAATAAATTGGAGACAATAACAGCAACATGGCGGAAAAGGCATAATAGGCAACACTTCATTATTCACTCCAATGTTACATATTTATAGTACAATGGGTGATGCCACCTCATAGAGAGATTTGCTCTAGATCCTAAAATCATGCATGATGACTAGGCTAGGCAATCTTAACTAACTCATTAGTCATCACTTGAGGATATATTACTAATATCCTAAATGAATAATACAAATATAGGTGACAATTTAGACTTAGTGATTGGTAAAGGTAAGCCATAGTCTAACAATCCCCCCCTCAATCACAAGTCTGATCAATAATACCAGCAATAAAACATAAACCGGTATCAATTCCAAGTCTTCATACTAAAACTCTTGTGTTGAGCCTCAATGAAGCACTGCCTGAAAAACCGTCAATCTGGATGCTGAACATGTTCATTTGAAATGAAATGGAAGAGAGATAAGATATGGAAGTGAACAGCTGCAATATCTGAACATTTCCTGATTGCTTGACAATTTGATCAACACTTCTATTATTCACCCAATGTTACATATTTATAGTACAATGGGTGATGCCAATCTCATAGAGATTCTGCTCTATCCTAAAATCATGCATGATGACTAGCTAGGCAATCTTAATCCAACTCATTAGTCATCACTTGAGGATATACAACTAATATCCTAAATGAATAATACAAATATAGACATGACAATTAGACTTTGTGATTAGTAAAGTACTACAGTCTAAACAATCCTCAATCACAAGCAAGTCTGATCAATAATACCAAAAATAAAACATAAACCGGGTATCAATTCCAAGCCTTCATACTAAAACTCTTGTGTTGAGCCTCAATGAAGCACTAAAAACCACTAACTGATGCTGAAAATGTTCATTTGAAATGAAATGGAAGAGAGATAAGATATGGAAGTGAACAATTGCAATATATGAACATTCCCTGATTGCTTGACAATTGGATCATTTTTCCAAGTATTTTAGCTAGAAGAATCCGATGTCTTCTACTAATTCTAGGAACACAGTATCACCACTCTATTATTAGTGCATCAGTGCTCTTCTATGAATCCAGGTTTGGGATGACTAGTAACCAATTGATACCATGTATCCGATGGTTTTTGGATAACCACTAACCAAAAAACCATTAGATACATGGTATTAATTGGTCAGTGGTTATCCCAATGTATCATGTGTATGATTCAATTGGGTAAAGTCATTTAACCATAATCTTTGCCAGTGCATGCTATCTTCCGAAAAATCTCACCATGTAATCATGTGGAGCCAAGATGCATGCAAATTGTTTAATTAATCTAAACTCCAATCTGATGAGAGCTAACCAAGAGAAGTGAGTCACCAGTCAATAGCCATCCTAAAAATGCCCGGGACAACTCAATCAAATGTCACACTGCAATGTAGAAGGATCCTCTCTGTCCTCTAGTAGGTCGAATGACCATCTATGTGAACCAAATGTCCACATCATTGTTTCAAAATCAAAATCAAACATCCCAATTATGTATGATTCAACTTTATTGAACCATGATTCTGCCAAAGTCTTCCACATTCATGTGACCACAGCTGCTCATTTGGCAAATTTCATGCCCACATGGCATACTTGATGTTTGTTGTTGTCAAACTTCTTATCCGGACAACCCATTCACCATAATCAATTCCACCCTTTGTCAGCTGGAAGGAGAGACCATAAGTGGTTTCCATGGAACCATCTTCACTGGAAATTTTGAACTCCCCTCTATACAAGGTATGAGAGTTACATCCTTGTACTCCCCCTTTCTAGGCTCAAGAGAGTACCATACTTGTCTCATTTGAGTACAAATACAAAGTGGGCATGCAGATAAAACCACATGTTATCTCATCCCCAAAAGAGGGCCATGCTTTGAGATAATGCCATAAGGGGACCACTTATGTGAGGTACAGAATTTTTATGTGATACAAGATTAGTCTTTACTTGAGATTGAATTCTACCATAAGACTTGAGCATAATCATGGTTGTTGATGACCATTTCCAAGGACTTCAATCCAATTCATAGCGAATTAATCTTCCTGTGTTTTCAAGTGTTGAACATCTATCTTAAGAATGGTTATGCTTGCCACAAATCTGGCAAGGATGGAGATCAAAAAAAACTGATTCTCCTTGTGACAACTCGATTACAATGTTGGCAATTATCATTCGATTCTCGAACTTCCTGAACAGGTGAATTTGAAGATTCTTGAAGGAATCCAAGACTTTGGAACTTGATTGGTCTCGAATAATCGTATTATGAAAGGTAACTTCTTGTCATATCCAAGTCTTGTTGTATTCTTGTTGTAGACGATTTCTTCCCAAGGTCTCATGATGGGATTGGAAAGAGTATAATGAACCTGTTGCTTTGAAATCAATGGAAGTGGGTTTACTACATGTTGATGCATCATTGAAAGGTTTTTTCATTAACTCCTCAAAAGAAAAACTCTTGAATCGTAGGTTCATGAATAGATTCAACTTCACCGAACCCATTCTCAAGTCAGACACCTGTTGTTCCTTCAACACTGCTGATCAAAAAGCATCATCATCATCATCAATATCATCAGAGAGGGTTGTGTTGGAACAAAACCAGTTCGTAACATGTCACCGGTCAGTTGATTTTTGAGATTTATCATCTCATCATTCAATAGTCGGGATAGAGATTGTATTAGTCTAACTTTTGTGTCACTTGCAAACAAGTTAGCACTCCTTGAAGAGTTGCTTGTGCAATGTCACCTTGTTGTATTCAGTGGTGTTTATTAGATTGTTCAGTAACTCTAATAATTCAGGGCTTCGAGCCATTTTAAAACACTCAAAAAGGTCTCTTGTGTTGGTAGATCCTTATTACAATTTTGACTCGACAGAAGAAGGATTGCTTGCAACTCGTTCACTTGAATTGCTCACTTGAACTACATGCTCACTTTATTTTCACACTTACTTGAACTTTCCTTGTTTGAACTTTCTTCCAGGAAGTCGAGGATGTCGGCCACCATAAAAAATGCATCCAAAGACTTGATATTTACAATGATTTGAGTTAAACTACCTAACCTTGTTACCAAAATCATAATGACTCTTTGGTGTCGGGCTCAGCCGAGAATGCACCTGAAAATTACATTGCAATTCAACTTGTTTTTGATTTCACACTTACAAAGAAAACTATTGCAAGTTTACAATGAATGTGGATTTAATTGATCTTCAAATTGATGATTCTTTGACGCCAAGTCACGTCCAATTATCCTTCCATTACAAGCTTGATTTGTGCATTGCTTCAATATTCTTTGTTGCTACTTGATTACATGTGTTTTGATTGCTGATATTGGATTGTATGTGCTTCACTGACATTAATTGTGGGCTTATTTCATTTACCTTCTTTGTACTCCGTGTATGTGGGATAACGTCAAAACTAGACGTAAACTAACTCATAAGACAACCATGAAAATATCACCAACGCACACTACACAATGTGTACCTAAGATCCCCTTATTCAATTTCGGGCAGATCTAGGACACTTCAACACCACAAAAAATAATATTTTTATAATTATTTTCTTGATACAATAGCTCTCTTGAGAGAATTCTTGAAGGGAAAAAGATTCATCTAAAAACCCTTTTACAAATTTTTCATTCTCTATTCTCTCAAAAATAAATAGTTCTTCATGATAAAATGCATCGATCTCCCTTGCACATTAAAGCATTTGTCTCTCAAGATCTCTATCCTTTCAGTGAAATGAAATTGATCAAATAAAAAAAAATTAAACTCGTGCTTTTACATAAATCCATATAAAACCATGTTCTTATGAATCACTCAAAAATTAAAAAGTGATTTCTTTAAAATCTTGCGCATAATTATCTACTTCTGATCGCTTGTTGGAGAGATCATGTTTGATGCTGTGTGTGGGTTTGCAGAGCCACCAATCGCTGGACGTGAAGAGCCTGATACCAATTGAAGAAATTTAACACAGCAAATTACGGATCTTATACCAGGTTACACGGATCTTACCAGTCAACGAACAATTGTACCAAAAAAGATATCACACCACTCTTCAGATCACACCACTCTTCAGATATGCTGGCTTGAATCGATCACAGGTTTCGGTGTCTATTTCACCTCTGCGCACGGAATGTTGCTGGTCAACACAGATCTGTTAGTGCTTAAATCGAGTTTCTGCTGCTGAGCTAATTGGCGCCTCCAGATGACTCCACGGTGCTTTAATGCTGAGTTTCTGCACACATGACCCCACGGTTCGACAAAAAAAATATTTAGATCGTGCTTGTCTAACAGAGGCAGAAGCTCTACAACGATTTTATCATATTCTGGCTAGCGTGAGATCCAATCTCTGCGCGATTTGTGCATGCTGCGTGAGATCCCTCGCGCGATTTTGTGCATGCTGCGTCCCACCTTTCGCTTCACGGCAACGAGCAATTTTTTTTTTTTATTCTCTCTAATAATAGTTGCTAGGGCTTCTCCTCCCTAGGATCACTTCGAACCAGATGTTCAACACCGTGTTTGATGAACGCGTCTTCTCCACAAACTTGATAATGGCAGTGGGAGTTGCCTTTCCGCCCCAATACTCAGTGGCCCTGGAATCTCTTTTTGGTGTCGAAATTCGAGTGAATCACACAGAGAACACACAGCGAATTGGGTGAAGTGCATAGGGACTCCTTCTAGTGGGCTCCTCCATGGCTCTCAGCTCCCATTTTCGACCGATAGCCACGACACACGGTGAAAGATTTGAAAATTACAGCAGGGAATACCAGAGGCCATCCATGGATCTGGCATGTAGCTGAGTTTGAAACTCATCAGCCGCAATATTTCTTCATTTCCTTGCTCAAACAATTCCCATGGAGCACTCTCAACTATCACAGAAAAAAAAATCAGATCTACACAAACGTTGTAAGGAACGTGGCTATGAAATCAAACTCAAACTGTCCATGAAAAAACTATCATGCAATTACCATACCAGGCCTTAAGAACTATAGAGCTCTGATACCAAATGAAGAAATTTAAACACAATAAATTGGAGACAATAACAGCAACATGGCGGAAAAGGCATAATAGGCAACACTTCATTATTCACTCCAATGTTACATATTTATAGTACAATGGGTGATGCCACCTCATAGAGAGATTT